>CAUJRU010001618.1:0-130216 GCA_963277665.1 Viscum album
ACTCTGTTATTAAATTTTGTTTTGGATCATTCCATTCTAGTTTATACTTAAGAAAATGGGGCTAAAGAGGTCAGGGGATATCTATAGTCCTGTTACACAATGTGACCGAGGCCAACAATCCTTGTACATTTATGTATAAACCGTGTATATTTCGATACATGCCTTGTGACCCCAGTACAAAGCCATGTATTGGTCTGGTATAAAATTTTAGAGGAAACAAAATTTAGTTTATAATACACATTGTGTATTTTTTTTTTGATTAAAACGGGAAGTATCTTCACATACAGCCTACTGATTGAAATGAGTCAAAAGAAAAGAAGAGGGGAGCTTCACTGGTGGTGGGAGAATTATGAGTTATTCCTAGAGAATTCTCCCTAATTAAATATTTATATACATTTGTATTAAGTTAAATTAATTTAATTAATGAATTTATTAATTAATTATTCCACTTAAACACACCTCCTATGAGTGGGGTGTTCAAACGTCTCATTTCGACTCATTTTATATCGCACTTAGGGTAAAAACTGAATTCCAAACCAAACTGTGGTATAAAATTTCTAATGTGCTCAACCATTTATGAATTATAAAATTTTCATTAATTAATATCACATGTAATATGAAATATATTATATTTATTTTTATTAAATTAATTCCTAGAACACTGGGCCTTGGAATCCCAGTCATCTCAGCGCCTAAATCTGGAACATTACGTAGAAATATTTCAATGTCAGAAAAGGCAAAAATTGAGTCTCTAGAATGAAAATCCATCTCTAAAATGATTGCGTGGAGACATTATTATTAATGGTAATGTAATATCCCATTTCCAGATTCCACTAAACTGGTGCCCCATACTCTGTTGGCCATATGGCCTCACGTGCATCTCCCCAAAGAACATGATCGATCATATATAGATGTAAAAAATGTAATAGCTCCATCAAAATCAGTGGTCAACATGTTCTTCATCTATGATCGATCCAAAACTAATGTAAGAATTATTATATGTGGTTTTCCAACCCTATAATTAAATGATAGAGGATGATCAATTCTCTCTAATTATTCTCTATTAATTTGAGCAATTGCACGTTCCCATGTATCAAAATAAAATTTCCTTTCAATTTATTTTTTGTTATTGCAATCTTCTCACCTTGATCCCCTACTATCTAATTTTTAGACAAAGACGTTTGGACAACGATGTTTATCCATTTTCTTATTGATGTTTTTGGCCCACTAATCTTGTCATTCATCATCATTAGACCATGAGGCCTCGATTCAAAATTGACGGGGTGAGTTCGAGTGTGATTGATCCCCTAGATTCATTATGGTAGGATGAACAACATGCAGATATATGGTTTATGGACAGATAAAAAATGAGCGGGACAATGTTAGGTGAATGGATCAGATCGGAACTGTGGGTGTGTGTTTGTGATCAGAGGTGGTTTGGGTCGATAACCCATGTTTTCCTAGTTGGCGTGTGGTGCCAACATGTATTTTGACAGTGTTTGTTTAATGTGTAGGTTGTCTGTGGGATCTCATGATGAAGGTTCCTTGGTTTTGATGTGATGATGGTTTGACTCAGACCTATGATGAGGTGGTTGGGTATGGTCAACGCAATGATAGTAAATAATAATAATAATAATAATAATAATAATAATGGTGATGATTTAACAAAATTAAATGATGATTAGTTATGATTATTATATTATATAATAATAGTAATGGTTTTATAAAATGTTTGTAGTTAATTACATTAAATTGGACTGGGCGTTCTGTTTAATTATCAAAATTATTATTGATAATAATATGTTGATTAGAGAGAGTGGTTTTTGGGTAATATATATGAAAAGTAGATGAATATGTAAATTAAATGAAACAAAATTTTTCATTTAGATTAATTTCATTTTATACTGAACTCATGCATGAAAAGGGATGAAGGCGCCTATGTGCCCTGCGTTGAAATAGGAATTACATGCACTCCATTTATCCCTTTATATATTATTATAATAGTAATTGTATATTTTGAATAGAGGTGGTGGAGGTGAGTCCACGTACACCAAATTCAAAGGAAGTAAATCGATTGATTGTTTCCATTGAAGGAAAACGGTTTACATATATATATAGATATATATCTATATCTATGTGTGTATATATATATATATTATTGGCTGTCAAACCCTATACTCACCTACAAATTCTTGATACATTATCAGATTGATGGGCCATTAATGACATCATGTTCTTAGAATTGAGATGGTCATTCTAAGATAGATAGTGTATTTTTTTAACTAGTGCCTCAGGTAAACTAGACACCCAATAATAAAAAAAATTATTATTACTATGAGATATTGTATCAAAAAAATCTCCCTCAAGCAATGTCATAATGATGAATCCTTTGCAACACTGTGACCCTGAAATTAAGGAAGACGTTTCAAGGCCAATTTAATGTATTTTATTGAGATTCATGGATTGGGCCCTTGAAGAAACAATCCTACATGATTCAGTGAAATGTGACTTTTTCACCGGGTGTCTTTTTGAGGCATGTGAAAAGTCTATCACCAGCATTGTTTCATGAGGATCAAAATAGTTTGATCGGTTTGGCCATCAATGACTAGTTTAAGAGGCATTTTAGCGAACTTACATGTTTTCCCTCGGACCAGTGATAAGCCTCATGTGTTCTTCTGAACATTGGTCGAGACACGTTTTTTTGTACGCTTTCCCCCATGTAGTTCTACATGGACATCAAGTTGTGTTTTTATGAGGACACAACCAAACTAAAAAGCGAAACCACAAGTCGTGTGGGTCCCCAACTTCCTTGTACAACTTTTTGAGGAAACATCAATGTTTCATATCTTCTTAGTTTGAAATCATATTTTGGTCAACAAATAGCCTATACATAGTTTTTTTCCATAGTTATGGCTTTCGAGATATGATTTGGAATGTTCTAGGTATGGTGCACTGAGGAGACTCCTAATCAGGTCGGGGATTATACAGAATCACAAGAGCTTTCCTGATGAAACTATCCAATAATACTGGGTAGTAGAGTTCCTTGAGGACATTATCAGAAATTCCCTATAATAGGCCTAGGATGTTTTGTTCCCCAATTATACTTCTGAGTTACCATCTAGTATGATTGGCCAGTAGAGTTCCTCGATGTTCTGGGTTTACCTTCTAGTAGGGATAGGCATTGGAGTTCTTGGATGACTGTATCGGGCTTACCCTCATGTAGGGTTGGGCAGTGGAGTTATCTGACAACCTTACAGGGCCTACCCTCCAGTCAAGATGGGTACTTGAGTTTCATGAGGACATATTCATGGTGTATCGCTCCAGTAGGTCTGGGTAGTAGAGTTCCCTAATGACCTTATTGGTCTTACCCTCTAGTAGGAATGAGCACTGGTGTTCCCCGATGACATTTTCGAGTGTAACCCTCCATCCAGGCTGGGCAGTGGACTTCCTCAGTCACTATCAGATTTGGACCCTCCTATCTTAATAGGTCAATGGATCATTTCTTATAACATGTGGCCCCTCGACTATGCGACATAGTTAAAAGACGTGGTTTTACGTAACCCTGGATACATGAAGAAGCAAAAATCGTTCCCCATCGGGATGTGTTTTTGTGAAATGTCATAAAACCGTGGGGATAAGTCAGTGCCACCCAAAGCAGACAGTATCTAGGTGTGTTGATTGAGTCCCTTAGACTTCTGTGTTAAAGAAAAATGCATGAGATGTTTGGCATCGTTGATAGACTTCTTTTGTAAATATTGGCTACCCTTTTTCGTGGGATGATCAGTGAGATGGAGGGATCCTTACTCTCCTGTTTAGCTACATTGATTGAGCATATCTTTATACTTTATTCTGTACTCACTTCATGGGTTTTGGTTACTCTCCTTCTAGAATAGGTGAAGACACACGGGGTATGCCCCATGCTTTCTGTGTCTAGCTTCTCAATGATGAATGTGTCTACCCTCCTGTATTATGTATTGATGACTCGATAAGATGTTTATATTCTCATTGTGATGATGTCATTGTGTTTGGATGAGTTTACATTAACTCTGTTATTGGGTTCAGTTATAATCATTCACATTACCTTATTCTATCTTCTATTTTCCTCTCCATTTGAATCTCTAACTGCTCACCCATCACCATTTCTAGTCATTCTACTAGGTATGTTTAAACTCACCCCTATGTGGGATTTTCCCACAACTGTCTTGTCTTATAAAGATGATGAACATGGTGATAATGAATTTGGAGGAGCATAAAGATTCAAGGTTCTTGGACTCCGTACGGTGGTCAAAGGTTTCGATATAGGTGTTGGGATCTCTAAAAAATTTTACTTTTCCAGTTTACTGTCGGGTTAGGAAACATTTCTGGATGGGAATGTATATTTTCAAATTTTTTCTGTTTACACAACATTATAGCGTATTGTTTAAAGGTCCATGATTGATTGGTTTATTTATATATGTTTTGAAACATTTATTTATTTCCATATTCAATTTTTTATTGAGTTGGTTGTGTGTAAATTCCGGCACTTAGGATAATTCCTCTTCGAGTTTTGCTCTACCTTCGGTGCTAGATGCCACCTCTTGACCTTCAAAGGCAGGCTAGGGGTAGTTGAAGCTCAAGCCCCGAAATAGGTTGGGTCATGGCACTATTCCTATATAACTATCTATTTTTCCTCAATTTTGTTATGTTTCCAATGCTCTTTATGTTCCTCCATCCATTGATAATGTCCCAAGGATGAGTCATTAAAAACTACGTATACATGGTGAACATTATTTCCTTCTTATCTAATATGTCCAAAAGAGTTCCCTAATGTTAGAGCACAAAATATTTCCTTTTATCTATCCAAAATCAAAAATAAATGTTAGTTGAACACTTTTATTTCCGTCAAAATGTGGTTTCCCCATGCCATGCCCTATTCCAAACTCTCCAAATTTACATGGAATTCAATCCACTACTGAGGCTTTCCTTCTTGTCCGGTTATCTAAAGGCTCAGAAGAGACTTATTAATTCTATATAAGAGGTCCAATATTTGGAGAAAACTGAAATCCTTCACTTCCTGGGGAAGAACCACTCTTAAATGAAACTAAATTTCATTCCACTAGATACTTCCCAAGCCAAACCTTTTCATTGTCAAAATCTTGTTTCTATTTTTTAATGGAGGATTGAAGTCTAGATAAAACACCAATAATAGCTAAATCATTTTCTTGAGATAATTGCAACATTATAATACTGTTGTCGAACTACGGTTTTTGATGGAGATCCAGCATCATCACCTTGTGAGTTCACTGTGAGAGCTTGACTCGGTTTGACATCATTCTAGGTAATATTTGATTGAGGATATCTATACTCTCTAGTAATAGTTGTACTAGGTCCTCATTATGTTTTCTTCTTGAAATGATCCTCATCGTGACTAGAGAATGAACAAAAAGGGAAATAAATTCACATCCCATTGTTATAAATAGAATGGAAAATATTGTTTTAAAAAATAACTAAATTTTGGTAAATGCAATTAAATAAGTCGGATAATTAATTCATCATCCTGGGTGGCCAAATAAACTTTTTTAGTAAGTATCAAATTTTTATCCTCCTCTAATAACACCATGGAGAAATACCCTTTCCAAGCTTGTTTGGTCTCCATATCCATTTTGATACAGACACCAATTGAAGAAGCAATGTCGTATAAGATTTGAGGTTTCCATAATATCCAATTTAATCAATATATTTTTGACCCAATCATAAGAAAATGAGTTTTTGAATTCAAACGCATTGAAAATAAAACACCACTTCTAAATACATAGCATACATGGTTTAGGAGACCACAATCCACGGGCTCATACCATTCTCCTGGGTTCCTCATAAGGATATAGTATGTGAATAAATCCATGGCCCACAGGAACACATCGCCAGCTAGAAAATCCCCATATTTAGGATACACGGTGAAAAAAATCATCAAATTTACAAATATTCTCATCTCTCAGAAGAATTAATTGGCCAATAATCGAAAAATTACATAGAGCTAGACATTCAGAATATTAATCTTGTCTCGCATTAACCTATGTAGTGACCCAAGAATGATATACATGAACGTTACATTACTTTTTTTGAAGCCTTAATACATAACAAAAACCAACACTCAAGGACCTTAATAGTTTAGTGTCTTTGAAAATTGGAAAAATATTATTTAAATCATGGTGAATGATCTTCAACACCTCCAATAAAGATCTCCCCCTTTGGTTTTCTTACCTGAAATATTTATTTATATCCTGGGGAAAATAAAAAATAGAAAGGGTGAGATAAAATTTTCAGTAAGGATATTAATTGAGAAAATAAAAGAAATAATATACATTTGAACTTAAAAAAACATGAACATAATGTTTAAACATCACAATCCTGAGTTGTGAAATAAATCGTGGCAGTACGTAAGTCACAGATAATAGAGGAACATTAATCATGATAAAATACCATGGGAATAAAACATGTAATTTTGGAAGCCATTAAGCACATGATATGATTTCTATAGTAGCTAAGGCATTTCTTCCAAAACCATCATATTGGAAAAAGTCCCTTACTAAACTGGGTTTACTGGCCGTTCCAACCCTGTATTACTGAACTAGATTTACTTGCCATTCCAACCATGTTTATCCCATGAGATATGAATATTTATCCACTACATTGGATGTAGATTTAGGTCCCACCCATCTCATAATGAAACAATTCGTATGTGTGCCACAAAATCATACATGATACATCATAGAATAACCAATGTAATAAAAAGGGGATTCATAAACATCATGCCATCATAACAAAATCCATATAATTTAAAAGGACTTCATAAAAATAATTCCATCATAACAAGTCCAATAAATATAATAATAGCAATATAAATAGAACATTATATTGTCTTATATAGAAAATAACTTCGATAAAACAATTGAACTCCATTTTTGAGGAAAATATTCTTTATACATCAAAAACATATTTCTATTCTCATCATGTCATACAATTTTACACTAAAATATGTTAATAGAAAATAAACATGAAAAATTGTAAAGAAAGCTTCATGGAAATAATCCATTCATGTTGTATCAGTTAGAAAACATTCTTCTCATACTTTGGCCAGAAAATTCAAAAAGTACCTCATATGGTAATCAAAAGTAATATTCCTTCCATACTACATATTAGAAGCCAAAAAGGGGTAAACATGACTTTAAAAATAAATGGAATAATATTAAACACTTTATGAAAAACATTTTTATGGACATGGATTAAAAATATAACCCCATTAAATACTTACGTATATGCAATCTCGGATAAAAATGCGATTAGAAAAATTTTCCCTTAACTTGGGTCCGATTACATCCATATGTGTCTAAACATCCTGTATAGTAGTTTTAAAATTATTATTAACTGGTAACAGAACCATTAATGTATTTATGATATCATATATGATTCAATTATGAATTCATATTACATGTTCTTTTGTCAATTCAATGTTAAAGAAGTGCTTTGGGTAAAATTGTTTCATGTATTGTACGTGATTGGACTTGTTGTTCATGATATTATTATTACTTATATCATTATTTACTTACTTCTAGAATGTAAAACAAGATTTATATATCATATATATTCATTATATATATATATATATAATAGATATATAAATGAAATGAAACTCCCCGTTCCTAGAGATGGTAGGCCGTACATACGAATTAGCGATGTTTTCCTTTCTTTATTGACATGAATTGAAGTTAGTAGATGAAATATATATATATATATACATAAATATAGTAGCATTATTATGTCACATATATCATTATTATTGATTATATATATTTTATAAACATTCTTGAATTGTTAACATGGAGAATGAATCTCATCACGTCGTTGAGACTGTAATCCGTACATACACATGAGAGATGATATCATTCCCCTAATTATTGAATGGAATTGGAGTGGCTGATATAATATCTCATAATAAGTATGATTTTATAATATCCATATATAGTTACACTTTACTCCATTATACCCATCCATGTAAAGTGGTGGTGGAAAAACAGATTACACCACGACGTGGAGACGGTATTCCATACTTATGCACACGCAGTGATTTTGTTTTCCATAGGATGTATAGAAGGTGAAATGGGGTTGTTTCATATTTATAATGACATCTAAGTATGTTATTTATTGTAATGTAATTACTTTATAATTAAACAACTAAATAATAGGATGTATAAGAATAATGAAACTTGAAAGAACCGGTTGAAGAGATTACCTCATCTTAGACGCGCCTCCTCTTAAACACCTCTTAGGGCACTAAAGTGGGTCTTTGAAGAAGACCAGGACCTCTAGTAGGTTTCTATGAAAGTGGGTAAGTTAAATGGGTAGGCTTTGGACGATATTGAAGGCTCAAATTTGTGTGAAGAGGAGAGGGAATGAGGTGCCCTAATATAGGAGAGGAGAGGGGCACTTTTAGAATCCTCAAAACTATTAATTAATAATAAACTCAAAACCCACATAAAAACATCCACTGTGAATCAAATTAGAATATTAATTATTATATGGTTGTAATATCATCAACCAATCAAATTTAGACATGTTTTTATTTTAATTTAAACCTTATCATTTTAATTTATCCTTATTTAATCTATTTAATTTTATTTGTGGTAATAATATTCTAATATTAAATTGTTATAAATAATTACTTAGTGTTATGAATTAGCCATAGTACTTTATGAGATTTTAGACCACATTAATTTCTATTTATAATTTTTATATATCATTTGTGATTTTTATACAATTTAATAATATGTTATTTTTATAAAATTTCAATAGTGTTAATTTTGACACTATTCATTTATTTCAATTTAAATAAAATCCACACAGAGGATATATTTGAATATAAATGTATAATATATTCATTTAAGGTCTTATACATCTTGAAATTTTTTGGAAAACATTAATTAGCTCGTATAATATTTATTTGAATATTTATGAAACCATTTTTTTGATATTTATCTTAATAAAACAATTACTACATCATTTTTGTATAAAAATTTAATATACTTATTATTTTCATATAAAATCAAAATAAAATACTATGATGATTAAAAATATAATATCTTTCAAAATAATACTTTTACTCGAACTAATAATCTTAAAATTACAACATGAAAATTGTTATATTTATTAATTTATGAAGGTGAAAACTTTTACATCATTTGAAATAAAATAATATAAGTGTCATAATAACTTTTGTAAAGCTCTAAATGGTACAAATTCGACCATTGGATGGTTATGGTTTAGATATATACCACCAATATGTTTTAGTCAGGTTTTTGGTCCATTTAATGGGTATTATTATTTTAATAAAAACAATATTATTGATTTTTCACTAAATAAATAATTTCTGCATCACTAATGTATAATCTATTAATGGAATTAAATATATCTGAAAAATTAAAAATAAATTACCATAACAAAGAAAAACATTTTAGCTTTCAAATTAGTATTTATAATTGAATTTATATTCTGTATAACATTATATTAAAAATACATTAAGTATTATTGTTTGAGTGAGACATATTTCACATTCTTTAATATAAAATAAATTAAAGGTCTTTATCACAACCATGTGTGTTCCAATGGATTACATTTCGAGCCAAATATTACTTAAGAGGAAATATAATCATCCATTTATATTAAAACAAGTGTTAGGGTAATTTTATAATATTATATATACCCTTAATTACCCAATTTACCTTTAACTATGGTAAATAAAAATTACCATAGTTACTATTCATAGTGCCCAAAAATAAAAAGTATCCTATTAATATAATTTGGTCATACTAATTCAAAATATGGAATCTATTTTCCAAATTCAAATCATAGAAGTTTCAGAAAATAATTTAAAATTAATCACGTTGTTAAGAAAACGATTTTTAAAAGTTAAAACATTGCAATGGATTGAAATGATTATAACTATGAATTCAATCTAAAATCAATGATAATTACATAGATCATATTAAATATTAAAAATATATTCTATTAATACTTTAAAACCAATCAATATTATAAGTTATCCATATAAATTATTATGATGAAAATAGTTATTTTTAATTAATATATAGCGTGTTTTTACTATTCATTAAAATATGAAAGTTATCAGAATAATATGAAAATTGTATCGAATGTATTTTTTTTCCATTTTTCCAAATAAGAATTTTATTTTCCCTAATTTAACTTATAATCATGTAAAAAACTTGATTTAATGGTGGTGCACCAACAAAATACGACAAAAATATATATTTTGAATAATACTAATTTTAGCAGAAAAATATATTTTGTTCTCATACCATGTTCTAGAAAAAGTTTAAGATGAATAATAATGTTATAAAACTCAAAATATAGTTAATAATATTCATAATGACAAGTTCATAATAATATTATTACATTATATCTTTGTTTAGTGAAACCCGATATTGCGTACTATACACGTTATCAAGGAATGTCGTGATTGTGTGTAATGAAAGACAAGTCCGGGCTGCGTGTAGTGAAAACTCCCTTTGGTGTTGTGCATAACAAAATCCAAACATATTTAATTTATACATTTAAAAAATTCCATACTTAATGTTGCGTAGAATAATTTCTACAAAAGGAGCTTGAAATTTTATGTAACACGATCCAAGAATAGTGTTGTGTATACTTGAAACTAATATAGTGTTTCGTATAGTACAAGTTAATAATGGTGTAGTGTACAATAGAAGACATCAAAGAAATTTAAAAGAATACATCTCATAAAATCTCAGGGTGTTACATTCTACCCCCCTTAAAATTGATTTCTCCCTCGAAATTCCCAGGGGTTATAAATCGTTTACTACTAGAAATTTTCGTTCATAGAAACCCACATCATTAAATGGAATACTAAAACTTAATTTTAATAAATAATGTATGAAACGTAATAGTAACCCAAATTAACTCATCACTGGGTTTCCACAAAGGAGAACATTGGTGAAAATATGAACATGGAAGAGAAATATAACCATCAATTTCAGATGGAGAGTGGTAGAGAAAATGGCTATAAAAAAGACAACAATCACAAAGCCATAAATTTGTGCTGATCTAAGGTACGATCTGATTCATCGGATATGAGCGTACTAGATCAACATTTTTGGTTTTCATGATCATTTCCCAAATTATGATGAATCTTAACATAGGGACAAATACATACTTGATTTCAGTGTAATATCATCATTGGTCATTCCATGAACAATTTATACTTCATCTCTTATTTAATGAAATGATGTTGAATTTTTCATTCTTGATGTTTTATAAGATCATGTGACAGGATGATATCTCCTTCATTCTGTCTCAAACATAAGGTTAGAAAAAGTTATTAAATATAAAAAAGTCTATCTATGGTGAGATTAATCGTATATGGTTCCAAAAATGGACTTAAACATCATCTATCATACCAAATAATAAAATAAATCAAATTTCTACTAACTAGGGACTTCATGTAGGCCAGCTGTAGGCAATAAAGGCATGTCACTCTTCGGTTGTGGTTTTGATTCCCATAACCGTGTCCGACGTGACGGGTTGTCACCCATCCTACGGGTTTCCCTTTTCAATAACTACACTATTATAACAATAAAGAAATAATATCGAAAAAAAGTTTCTATCCATAAAAAATATTATCTTATGTCCATCTTAATCCATTCCAATCTTAAAGATTATCCAAAATACTTATGTCAAATCTCATAGTATATTGAAAAATATTACTAGAGAGGTCAGCTACCAAGCATGTAAATAAAATCATTTATACCCCATATATCAAAAAATGTATCTTGTTGGTCACATTCCAAACATGTGAATACCATAATTATGTATTCTGTGGAAACATGAATTACCATAGAACCCTAGTGAAAACATGAATTCTATCAATAGTTAACTCTTTCCACAAACCTAAATCCCAAATTTTCTGTATACTCAAACCATGATATCACATTGTCCTTATATTAATCATGACCTCGTTAATACTGTAAAACATATCATTATCTCCTTATCCCTTCATTATGCACACATCATCTCCATCCCAAAAATATCTGAATAACCATTCATTGTCACCGTTACTATTCAACATATACTTTCAAAAACATTAGGAATAAAATAGTGTGACAATACATAGATGTGTCATTATTCCATAGTACCATTACCTATACAACATAACTGTTGATAAAAATAAATCATTCCACTACCTTCTTAAACCGTTGATCGAGCTTCAACAATTATTTTATATCACATTTCATTTGTAGTATCTTCATCATCATCAACATAAATACTACCCATATGACCTTGATGATTCTTTACATGAGACATTCCCTTAGGGAATTGGATTTCATAATGCCCGTACATTCCACATTTAAAACATTTAACCGATGTTGATCTCTTAAAAATACCATTATCCTTGTCCATGGTTTTAACTGAACCTTTTCCTTTTAAATTTATGTCTTTGTGTCCTTCTTTTCCACACCCAAAGCATCTTCCAGTTCCTTTTAAACCTTATACCCGATACCTCTTACAACATGATATAAATTGAACTTTCTTTCCTCTATGATCATTATTAAACCCCATCTATCTCTTATTTGTCGAGTCCTGAAACATACCAATGTTGAGATTATTGATCATATTATGATATTTCTGATTAGGCATAATAAAGATGTTTTGATTTCTAAATCCCATTTCATTTGGTTTCTCATGAATAATATCATTCCATTGTCCATCATATCCACCAATATCGTGAATCTTCCTATTTCCATCCATTTTCTAAAACCAGAAAAGAATAGTGTGAGAGGCAGGAATCAAACTAAGAAAACAACCTAATAAATGTGGAGTAAATTCAATATATAACTTCTTAATATTAATTCTATGATTGTTACCATAATTCTAGGACTATAACCAATATGTATACTTATCCTTAGGGATATCCTTAGACATAAGATAGAAATATCTCTAGGGATCTCACTAAAGTTTCTACATCCTAGTTTCCAGTGGATAACTAAAACTTTTCTCTAATACCAACAGTAAAGACTCAAGCTTGACGTACGAGGACATTAAATTACATTTGCGAAATACTTAATACATAACAGAAACCAACACTCAAGTACTGTAATATTTTAGTGTCTTTGGAAACTCAGAACATAATCTTTTAATCATGGTGAAATATATTCAACATCCCCCATAAAGATCATCCCCTTTGGTTTTCGTACCTAAAACAATTCTATATATCTGGGGGAAAAGAAAACATAAAAATAGTGAGCTCAAATGCCCAGTAATGGAAAGCACAGAGAAAATAAAACAAATCCTATACTTTTGAACCTAAAAAAACGAACATAATATTTAAACATCAAAATCGTGAGTTGTGAAATAAATCAAGGCAGTATTTTAGGCATAGATCATAAAGGATCATTAATAATGATAAAATATCATGGGAATAAATCATGTAATTGTGTAAACCATTAAGCACATGATATGATTTCCATAGCATCCAAGGCATTGCTGCCAAGACCATCATAGTGGACAAAGTCCATTACTGAACCGAGTGTATATTCCGTTCTAGCCCTGTATTACTGAACCATATTTACTTGCCATTTCGGACATGTCATTCTCATGATATATAAATCATTACACAATGAATTTGAGGGAGATATAGGTCCCACCCATCTCATAATGAAACCATTCTTCCATGTGCCACAAAATCATAAATCATACATCATAGCATAACCAATGTTATTAAAAATGGATTCTTAAACATCATTCCATCATAACATAATCCATATAAGATAAAAGGACTTCATAAATATAATTCCATCATAACCTAATAAAATAAATTTAATAATTGGTTTACAAATTGAACCCTATATTATCTTAGATGGACTATAATTTTAATAAAACACTTGAACTCCATTCTTTAGGAAAAAATCCTTTCTACTTCCAAATTTTTTTTCCATTCTCAATATGTAATACAATTTTAAACTAAACATGTTAATTGAATATAAACACGAAACCTTGTAAAGTAACCTTCATGGAAATAATTCATTCATGCCGTATATGTTAAAAAACACTATTTTCGTACTTTGGCCAGAATAGTCAAAAAGTACCTCGTATGGTAAACAAAAGAAATATTCCTTCCATAATACATAGTAAAAGTCAAAAAGGGTTAATCATGAATTTAAAAATATATGGATTAATATTAAAAACTTTATGAAAAAAAATTATGGACATGGATGAAAAAAATAACCTCAGTAAATACTTACGTATAAGCAATCTCAGATAAAAATTAGATTTGCAAAATTATCCCCTACCTCAGGTCCAATTTCTTACTTACGTGTCTGAAACTCCTGTATAGTGGGTTTAAACATATTACTAAATTGTAACAAAATAATAATAATATTTATGATATCATATATGATTTACTTATGACTTTATGTTACACGTTCTATTGTCAATTCCATGTTAAAGTAGTGTTTTGGGTAAAATCGTTTCATTTATCGTACGTGTTTGGACTTATTGTTCTTGATATTATTATTACGTATATCCTGATTTAATTACTTAAAAAAATTTAAACATGATTTATATATCATATATAATCAGTATATATATATATAACATATAGATAAATGAAATGAAACAAACCGCTCATGGAGACGGTAGGTCGTACATACGCGTCATCGCAGTTTTCCTTTCTTATTGACTTGAATGGAAGTATGTAGATGACATATATATATATACACATAAATACAGGAGCATTATTATGTCACATATATCATGATTATTCATTAAAGATACGTTATAATCAATCTTGAACTGTTAACATGGAGAATAAATCTCATCACGTCGTGGAGACGGTAATCCGTACGTACGCACGAGGGATAATATCGTTCCCATAATTATTTAAAGGAATTGGAGTGGATGATATAATAACTAAGAATATTTATGATGTTATAATAACCATATATAGTTATTATTTACACCATTATACCCATCCATGTAAGGTGGTGGTGCAAACACAAATTACACCACTTCGTGAAGACAGTATTCCGTACGTACGCACGCGTGGTGATTTCATTTTCCATAGGATAAATAGATGGTAAAATTGGGATGTTTCATATTTATAATAAAATATCAGTATATTATTTATACTGATGTCATTATATTATAATGAAACAACTAAATAATAGTAAGTATAAGTATAATGAATCTTGAAAGAATCCGTAGATGAGATTACCTATTCTTCGACACACCTTCTCTTAACCTCCTCTTAGGGCACTAAATATAGCGTTTGAGGAAGACCAGGACCACAAGTAGGTTTCTATGGAAGTGGGGAAGTGAAATGGGAAGGGGTTGGGTGAGCTTTAAGGCTCAACTTTTTGTCAAGTGGAGAGGGAAGGATGTTCCCTTATATAGGACAGGAGAGGGGCACTTATGGAATCCTCAAAAATATTAATTAATAATAAACTCAAACCCCATATAAAAACATCCAAAGTGACAAAAATTCAGATTTGATGTAATATACGGTTTTTATATCATTAACCAGTCAAATTTAGACATGTTTTGATTTTATTTTAAACCTTATCATTTTAATTTATCCTTATTTAATATATTTATTTTTATTTGTGGTAATAATATTCTAATTTTAAATTGTTATAAATAATAACCTATCTGTTGTTAATTATCCCTAATTGGGTAAATTGAGATATTTTAGACCACATAAATTTCAATTTATAAGTTTTAATTTTTTTTTTGATTTTAAACTATTTAATAATATGTTATTTTTATAAAATAATAATAGTGTTAATTTTTACAGTATTCATTTATTTGAATTTAAATAAAATCCACACAGAGGATATGTTCAAACAATATTGTTTAATAGATTCATAATATGTCATACAACACTAGAAAATTTGTGTAGAAAATTAATTAGATCATATAATATTTATTTTAATATTTATAAAACCATTTATTTCATATTTCTCTTAATAAAACAACTACTTCATAATTTTTGTATACTCATTTAATATAATTATTAGTTTCATAAAAATTAAAAATAAAATAATATAATGATGATAAATATAATATATTTCAAAATAATACATTTACTCAAATTTATCATGTTAAAATCACAATATGTAAATTGTTATATTTATTAATTTATGAAGGTGTCAAATTTGAAATCATTTCAAATAACATAATATATGTTTCATAATTGATTTAATAAATCTACAGATGGTCAAAAATTATACCATTGTATTTATATGATTTATATATATATGAATAATATGATTTTCTCAGGTCTTTGGGTTTTTAATGGGTATTATTAATTTAATAAAAACTATATTTCTGATTTTTCACTAAATAAATAATTTTTTCCTCATTAATGTATAAGATATTAAGGTAAATAAATATCTCTTAAAAATTACACATAAATTATCATAAAAAATAAAAACATTTTAGATTTCAAATGAGTATTTATAATAGAATATATATTCTGTATAACCTCATATTAAAAATACATTAATTATTAAGGTTTTAGTGAGACATATTTCACTTTCATTAAAATAAAATAATTTAACGGTCTTAATCACATATATGTGGGTTCCAATGGATTCCATTTCGACCCAAATAATCCTTAGTAATAAATATAATCATCCAATAATATTAAGACAAGTGTTAGGGTAACTTTATAATTTTATTGTTACCCTTAATTACCCGATTTAGTTGTAATTATGATAATTAAAAATTTACCGTAGTAACTATTAATAGTGCCCAAAAATAAAAAATATCATATTAAAATAATTTGGACCTACTGAATCCAAATATGGAATCCATTTTTTCAAATTCAAATAATAGTAGTATCAGAAATTAATATAAAATTAATCCCATTTTAAAAAAACGAGTTTTAAAAGTTAAAACATTTCAAAAGATTGATATGATTTTACCTATGAAATCAATGTGAAATAAATTATAATGACATAAATTATATTAAATGGTCAAAATATATTCAATTTATACTTTAAAACCAATAAATATTTTAATTTAACCATATAAATTATTACGATGAAAACAATTGTTTTTAATTAAAATATAGCATGTTTTTACAATTCTTTGTAATATGAAAGTTAACATAATAATATGAAAAAATTATACAATGTAAATTTTTATATCCTGATTCCAATGAATCATTTTATTTTGTCAAATTGAACTTATAAACTTGTAAAAACTAGATTTAATGTGGTTGTTCCATCAAAAGGTGGAAAAATTGTATTTTGTGAAAAATATTTATATTACCTGAAAAAATTTATTTTGTTCTCATTCAATGTTCTAGAAAATGTTTAAGATGAATAATAATGATATAAAATTCAAAATGTAGTTAACACTATTCATAAAGGCGTGTTCAAAATAATAATATAACAATATATCGTTGTTTAGTGAAACCCGGTATTGCGTACTACACATGCTATCAAGGAAAGTCATGATTGCGTGTAATGAAAGCAAAGTCAGGGGTGCGTGTAGTGCCAGATACCTTTAAAGTTGTGTAAAACATAATCAAAACATATTTCATTCCACATTTAAAAAAATATATACTTAATGTTTTATAGAATAATTTCTACAAAACAAACATGAAATTGTGCGTAACACGAGCCAGGTTTAGTGTTGCGTATACTGCAAGATAATACAGTGTTGTGTATAGTACATGTTAATCATGGTGTAGTGTAAAATCGAAGACATCATATAAATTAAAAATAATACATCTCATAAAATCTCACGGTGTTACAACCTGGGTGAAGGATCATTTTTTTAGAACCTTATAGGAACCCGCGTCTTGAAGGAATGTTAATAACCATTGATTCTCGGGATCCCTAATTCCTTCAATCACAAACCAGGATAAACAATGCCTCGATCATTTGATTAATCTTCAATAAAACACATAATTTAATTACTTACATGAGTGATTTCATCGTAATAATATGTATTCACACTCCTCAGATGGAAATAACAGGGATGATGGGTTGCAGGGCGGGTCGCTGCTTGCTTATTGTTGTTGTTAGCATGGGGAGATTCATGACACTTTGACCCTTTGGTCTTGTTTTGTGTGCAACATTATGGGATTTTTGTTTAGCTGTTTCTTTTTTTGTTGGGGGGTTTTTCCATGCATGTTTATGGGCATGTAGTTTCTGGGGGACATGTGGTGGTATGAGGCACTATTGGGGTTGGTTTCTAGGTTACCATGAGTTTTGAATGGTATGTGACACCAATAGTGAGCATCTCCTATTAATTACATGATAACACTAAAACCTTTGATAATGAGAATCAGGGACCACATCGATCGCGTGAGATATAATGTTTACTAGCACAACAACAAATTTGGATTGAAGGGGATGTCATCCAAGATGATGACCTCATGTGGTGTGCTGTTAGTGAACCTCATTGATGCGGGTGGGTGTGTGATATTTTCATTGTTGGAAACTATCAGCTGGATCATAGTTGGTTCTGAGGTAGTGGTGTTTTGGGGATTTTGGGCCATTTTATGTTGGTATTCGTGGTTTTATTGTGGATCTTGAGATGTTATTTTTTTTGTTTTGAGTGGTGTGTTGGTCACTTTCAAGTTTTTGTGAAATTTTTTGTGTCACATTATGTGTACATGTACTTTTATTTTATTTAATAATTTCTTAGGGTTGAGCATGATTAGTAGCTATACATTCTTTGTATATACATTCATTTTTTATAAATGTATATAAATAAACATTAATTTTTGAATATAAATATGATAGTATTTTATATATTAATAATATTTTTTATTAAATATTTTTATCACCTCTGTGAATAGAACTCATAAAGATCCACATTTATCATCACTTTTATCTAGAACTAATAAATGTAAACATTTTACCATTGCTTTATGTTTAGTGCTAATAAAACAAAACTCTAAATAAGGAATGATCTATGGTAAGGGTAGACCCTTTTATAATTCTTGGATAATTACATTTCCCATAAAAAAAATATAGAAACTCGAAACACCTCACCAAAACATTTAAAATTAGAGAGTATTGAAACCTAGATGGTGTCACACACTTCCACTTATTTATATATATATGTTTAATGTATGTTAGACTTCTAGAATAACTTATTTTGAATGATAGAATTATTTAGCTAGAAAATATTTCCCACAACCAAACCTATCAATTACTACTATAAAAAAGGACAATTAAGCCATTTGTGTTCAATCATACATTTCTCATCCCTAAAAATGATTATTGAACCACATATCGTAGCAATCTCATGTGATATGTAATATATTTTTGTGTCTGCCTTTGCACCCATAATTATATATATTTATATAAATCAGTTTACATTTTAATTTAGTTAGTTATTTGAACTTATATTAACTCACACACACATGTGTGTGTGAGTAATATTATTCCAAAAATAATATTTATATTCTAATTAATATATCATTTTCCTATGTTATATTTATATATTTTTATTTTTTATTTGTATTTTTTATATATTTATTTATATTTATATATAATCAATTATTTTTTCAATTTTAATTATAATTATAACATTCATTTTCATTAATATATATATATATATTGATTACAAATTATAATATAGTATATATATATACATATTTTTTATATTCTTAAAATAGAAACACATTATGTTTATATATTTCAATACTGTATATATATATATATATTGTAAATATATTATAAATTAGATTAATATATATTATATTTACATAAATAAAAAAAATAAAAAAAATATTTTTTCATATAAATATATTTAAAAATAAATTTAAATATTACAAATACATATACATAAATATATTAATTATAAATTTTAATGTTATAAAAATTATATATAATATTATTTCAGAAAATATAATGTTTTTTCATCTAAATATTAAATGTTATAAATTCATATTTATATATTTGTTAATTTTAGATCAATATGCACTTTTAATATTTTTATTTATATATTTATATATTTCATAATTTATTCACTATTATTTATAATTTTATATTTCATATTAAAATAATATATTTAATTAATATTCAAATTATTTTTTAATATTGATATATATATATACATTTTATTTATATACATACAATATTTATATATATGAAAATAATTAATATATTATTAATTTGATTCATATACATAATTTATTAATGTCTTGAAGATTATCTGTAAATGAAAAAACACAAACACTCACGGACAAATAATGATAGGTCGCACCCCTTTCAATGGGTGACTCACTCTGGTTATAAATCATTACAATTTTTATGACTTGATGGACCAACATTTGATGTCCTAAACTCACTTGTTGTGTGCCCGCCATACCGCCTGTGTTGCACTTCAATGTTTCCTTATCCCCACTAGGGCCCTCAAATTCATTACATAAATGGTCCATAAATCCCCTCTATATGGGCTTCATGGATTTAAACTCTTGTATAATCTAGAATTATGGGAGGAATTTACCACTCAAGAAAACCTCGAGTTTTCAATGGAGTATAGGATACAAGGGTTTTAACAGATTCCACACCACTTCTTTCCATGTGCTTACCTTAAACCACGGATACCATCTGCCCCAAGCTAAATTTATATTGATGGGTGTGTGAATGTGTAAATAATTAAATTTTATTTAAATATATTAATATATAATGTATATAAATATTTCACTACCATAGATACGGTCAAGGGATGCACTGACGTTTATCAGTGCTATGGAGAGAGCACTGATAAAAGTCAATCCTTTTTCAGCTCCATCTAAAAGGACTGATAATGGTGAACCCCTTATAGATGTTTTTTTGAACATATATATGATAGATTTTTCAACGCTCATTTTAGTCCTGAAAAAAATTATCAAAAAATGTTATTAATATATATAAATTGATTATATTTATATTAAAAATATTTTTTTATTTATATATATTAATAAAAAAACACAATTTTATAATTAATATAAATATTATATATTAAAATATATATTTTTTAATAATTCATATATATATATAATGATTAAAAATGTGTTTATAAGTTTATAAACAAATAGATATATATTAAAATTATTATAAAATTATAGTAATTTTTCAAATGAGAAATATATTTATTATATTTATAACTATATATAAATACATTTAAAGTAAATTTATTTATAATTATAATTATAAATAAATATATGTCTTTAGTGAATATATATATATATATATATATAATATTAGATAACGATGATATTAATTGTCATTATTTATGTTTAAATATTGATGTGTGATTATAAGTGATCATGTAAGATCATAAATTTTATTTGTGGATGTGATTGTGACTTACGTTCTAAATGATAATTTTACCTATATCATGATGAAGAGCACATGCATATGTTATGAATTAATCATTATGAATTCTCATTTATAAATTGACACTTGTATGATTCATTATTGTCATACCCATGAGCTTTTGACGCTCATAAATACTTATTAATATTCAGTAAATATGTTTAAAGAAAAAAATTATTTATTAAATTTATAATTATAATTATTTCATAAATAGAAACAATTTTTAAATTTAATAATTTATAATTATTATTGTAACTATATACATATATATATTTGTTTAAATAAATAACTATAAAATTAAGATAAATAAATTCATTATAATTTTATAATGAAATATATATTAATATATTAATATACACACACATATATATAAATAAAATTATAATTATACAAAAATATTCATAAAAATATTTAATTATCAATGTTATTATATATATATATATTAAATTATTTATAAAATTATAATAAATGTATTTATAATAATTATAATTTTATAAATATATATAATTATAGAAATATATTTATTAATATAAACAAATGTTTATACATATATACATATATTATTAATTAAAATTATAAATAAATTATATATATATATATATGTAAATAGTTATAAAAATTATGATAAATATATTTATCAGAATTTGAGAATTATAAATACTTTTTTTAATATTAAATCATTATCAGCACTAAAAAAAGGACTCATAAAGGTCTATTTTATCAGCACTTAATATTTTAGCACTGATGAAAACATCCTTTTTCAGCGCTTTTAAAAAATAACTGATAAAAGTCTATTTGGTTTTTATAAATAGAACCATAGGAGATCCACTTTCCACTCAAGCCGCTTGTTATCATGGATGTCAATCACTACCACAACCACTGCCATCATCGCTACCATCAACGCCTTCGCCGAAGCGTCCATAGATGCCTTTGTTGCCGCCTCCACCTCAGCCTCCACCACTTCCTCAACCACCATTACCTCCACTGACTCTACCTCCCCCACCCACCCCGAACATTTCATTTTCTACACATTATCCATTTCCCCCACCTCCACAACCCCTGCCTCAACTGTCCCCGCCTCTGCCTCCACCTCCACCTCCAAATCATCCACCTCCAGCTCTACTACTTGCGCCCTCTCCTTTGCATCCCCCACTGCCCCCTCTACCCCCACCTCTTCCATTGTAACCCTGCATCCACCTTTGATGTCCCCACTACCCCTACCCTCGTCTTTGTCATCGCCGCCTCCGCTACCCCCGTCGTCCCTACCACTGAAACGTATGTTTCAAAATGTCTAAAATATTAGTGCATATAGATATTAATTGTGCATATACAATTATATTAATATTGGAATCACTTTGATTGGGAGATATATAATCAATTTTTTTTCCTAAACATAAAATTATCTCATATTTGATTAGTGGTAAATTAAATACTCTTCACTATGATTTATGGTAGTGATAATTTTTAACATGAAGAAAATTATATGTGGTCATATGATTGGACCCTTTAAAATATTATATCCAAAGGTGTAAGAAGGTGATAAAAATCATAATATTTTGAGGAACAAAGATTATAAATTAATAGGGACTATATTATACCAATCACTTATGGTTATTGATTTTTATGGATGTAATCATTGTGAAAAAAATCTAATTAGACAAAATTACTTTTCAATTGGGTTATATATGACATTAGTTTATAATCATTGATGATGTTTGATATTATTGGACACTATTGAAGAATAATTGATGATAAATTATTTTATTGGATATCGAATGATGTATGAAATGATATGCATTCATTGAATAAGAGGTTTTTCAATGTTAATGTTTCCCAGAAGTTTCTATTTTTTTTTATTTGAGTTTTTTAAGAGTTGAAGTATTTTATAATGATTTGGAGATTTCTAATAAACAAAACAGTGATATCCATATCATGGTGGATTTATGCACCATATATAACTCCCAATGATGTGCAATTACCTGCGGATTCATATCATCCATGATATGATCATTGAAATAAGTTCACATCCTGTGAACCTGAACTATTATACTCCCCTTCTGTATGGTTCTGTTATATTTATGTTTTCCATTTATTAGATCTATATATGGCCAATTTCATGATCATATGGTATATATAATGATTCATTGATTTCCTATTTTTGGAATGACATTAATTTTCACATTTATACTATTTTCCTCAATAATTTAAACAATTATTGTGAATTATATACAAATTCATGTATGATTTTCTATAATATCATATTTTAGTAATTAAAATATTACATTATTTTTGGGAAAAAATGTTTTTGAATGGAAAAAATGATTTTATTGATAGAAATTATTTTAAAACCAATTTTTTTATGGAATAAAAACGATTTTAATGGTAATAAAATGTTTTAAATATTGTTTATCTTGTCATTTATTTTTTTACGTTGAATATTTGGAATTTAAATTAAAAAATGATTTTGAGAAATGCATTAATTTTTGAAACCAGGTTTGAATATTTACTTGTAAGAAGGAATTCATTTAATTTGAAATGTATGATATGGGGTTTATTAAATAATGTTAAATTAGAGAACCTTTTTGCAATTGTTTTAAATGATTTAACATGAATATTATGTATTTAATTTTTATTAATTTTAATTGTATTCAAAGTGTGCATGTATTTGTGAACGTGTGTTCTCAAAAGATTAGTTTGATTTAAAAACTGTGTATTAATTTAAAGAGAATTTGTTTAAATGGGTTTTTATGGGATTTCAAGTGTGAGTTTATAAATAGTCTTCAAATGACAAATTAAGTGTAGTTATTTCACAATATTTTATGATTATATTTCAACGGAATTTGTAAAATCATTATATTATATAGGGAATACAGGTATATTTATAATAACAGCATGGAAAGTTCATGTCACTAACTCTATCAAACCCATTTTGATAACAATCATGAACTCACTCACGAAAAAGGTGAATAAATTTTTTAACCCATTGCAACAATGAAACCTACATTGCATCTAGCATTACCTAATTGTTTTAAATTAGGGGAGTCGTCTACAATTACATCTTCTTTCTGGTTTGGTATTAGCATATAAGGGGATGAGCCTCATGTAACAAAATGAAATAAAAACTATCTTTCAAATTTTGAGTTCCATTATTTTAATGTCCTATTTTGTTTATTTATTTTTTTAAATATTAATATTATTGAATCAAATAGGATGGATTTGAAAAAAGAATAGATGGATGCCAGTAGTCTGACAAAAGAGTATGAATACGGAGTGATAGAGTTCATCAAGTTTGCAAAAGAGAATTCATATAACTCTTATCAAATCCTTTTTCCATGTTTACACTATTTTTATTCAAGATTAAATAATCCAAATAAAATGTTTAACACTTGATCTATCATGAAATAAACTGAATATATAAATTTTAGAAAAAATATGGGGAAAAGTGAATGTAGATAATGACTGGGATAACACTGCTTTTTATGGATCATCAGATATGATTACAATTTTGGATAATGAAGATGACCATATCGAGGATGCAATTAAAAATGTGAAGCATGTTAAAGATCATATTGAGGAAATGAAAATTACATTATAAGATAAACATTGTGATTTCCCAAAACTGAATGACATGATTGAAGAGCATTGCAAAGACTTCATTGCATGCTGGTTGCAATAAATATATAGCATAGTCAGTCATACTAAAGCATTGTTATTTGAAAGTAGGGAATAGATTGAGTGATTCTAGTTTTATGAAAATAAATACTCTCTTGAATGACATGCTCTGAGAAAATAATATGCTTCCAATACAAACATACAACACCTAACGAATACTATGCTCGAGGAGTATGATATCTGGAAGAATACACACCATCCCAAAGGACAGTATACTATTTTATAAATGCAACAAATCAATTATGTAATCCCCAAATTGTGGTTCTTCTAGATACAAGAATGATGAATCTGGTCATAAAAAATTTGTATGGAATATTTCAATCATTCCAAGGATTACGCACCTATATTGAAGTGTGGAGACTACATGGAAGTTAATGGGGCACAAAGATAGAACAATTAATGATGTGAAACTTTTTCACCCAGGTAAATATCCTAAGTGGGAGAGAATTGATCATGAGTAGCCTGAATTTGGAAATGAGAAAAGAAGCATTTCCTTACATTAAAAAGAGATGTAGTGAATACTTTTTATTTTCGAAGAAGCACTTAGTTTACATGGAAGTTATGTTGGTAAATTGTAACTTACCATCAGGGTTATTCATGAAAGGAAAATACATCATGTAATCTATCCTTATATTTAGACCAAAAAATTGGGTAATGATATTGATGTTTATTTTCATCCACTGATTTAATATTTGAATTATTATGGGATTTAGTTTCTACATTGTATGATTCTTATAGAAATGAAAATTTAAAATTGAGAGCCATGTTGTATGAGAAGGTAAA
The DNA here is from genome assembly GCA_963277665.1 of Viscum album. Classification (NCBI taxonomy): domain Eukaryota; kingdom Viridiplantae; phylum Streptophyta; class Magnoliopsida; order Santalales; family Viscaceae; genus Viscum; species Viscum album. The sequence continues at coordinate 25,848 of CAUJRU010001618.1, forward strand.
TTACATTAAATTTTATGGTAACTTTTTAGGATATATCATAAAATAAACTCATGGGTGTCTCATTTTCAAAAGAGGTGCACAATAAACTAGGTTGAAACATTCAAAAAAATTGTGTTTCTAGGACATCATATATTTCTACCTAGATGACATAAGTACTGACCTTGGATGACATCATTTGATGGAAGTTAAGAATAATGTACAACATGGTCTCCAATAATAGGTTTTCTACAATTTGTGAAAGAAAAAGATGTGGACACTGCTTTTGTTAAACTGTAATAGGAAAACCATATGAAAACCAATTTGAAAAATAGATCGGTTTTTTTGAATTACCATACTAGAATTTTCTATACCTTAGAAATTTTCCGGATATTAAACTTGTTGAAAAAAAATGTTATAGTATCATCATCACATTGCTAAACGAACCTATCAAAACAAATGATAGAATTAACACTATGTTGACATGGATTATATGAAAATATTATAATATATCGCACCAGTAATGGGTGAAAAATACATTTTCTTCCTCCATATACATACAGTCATTACAGTAAGGAGATATATCAATTTTGTAACATCGTGAATGATGTGAAGGTTCCAAAGGTGTATCCATCAAATATCAAGAAGATCATGTCAATGAACAATTTACTGTTAAGGGGTCTAAAATAACATGACTACCATGTTTTGATGCAAGATCTAATTATTATTATTTTTCATTTAATGTTTTCCTATAATTTCTATAATACATTATGCAATCATTATTTCTTCCTGAAAAATAACGGCATCAATGTTATAGACCTGGAAACTTTAATATCATATTATGTGAAATGGAAATTTTATTCCTACCAACATTAATTTATATGATGGTTCATTTTAGGGTTCACTTGGTGGGAGTGATTCAATTATGTTGTTCTGTATACTCGAGATGGAAGTATCTCATTGAATAGCATACGAATAATTTGAAATTTTATTTCAAAAAGAAATGTTGGACAGGAGTAGTATTGTGAAGTGATATACTGTTGTTGAATCCGTTGAATTATATACTGAATACCTGTCCAGTGTAGAAATTGTTCATCTACCAAAATCCCTTCACACTTGGGAGCTTGCGGGTGAAGGAATTTTTGGATGAGATGTAGTCACAATCAAAATTAGAAATCAAGAGAACGAACACCTTTACATTTTTCATAACAATTTGGAAGATTCCCAATATTTTGAAACCCACAAAGAAATTATTAGGCATTTGAATCCATCAATGAATGAAATATTGATATCAAATACACATAATAAATAGTTTATAGGTTGGTTTCAGAACCATATTTGTAAGGAGTTAGATAAAAATTCTGATTCAATTTAAGAATGACTTTAATTCTTAGCTGAAAGACCAAGTGTGTAGGTATTATATTACAATGGATATGTAATTTTTTATTATAAATTCAGTAGAAGTTAACATGATAAAGATAGTACCAAGAAAAATTGTAGATTTACACTTGTGTTTGAAGAAATGCCTATTTCCGGAACTAAGGATAGAAATACAATTTATGGGAATATGTTATACTTTCACATCATCAAAAAAATATCAGAGTTGGATTATAGAATATTCCATGAGACAATTATTTAATGCAATAGGATTGATAACAGGAGTGTTGTTAAAATAGATGAATTGGTATTTTTGAATATTGATTATATTAAGGAATGGTACAAAGATGAAATAATCATAGTGGCATCGCAGTTAATGGAAGTATTAATGTTTTAAATACTACAAACCGAATGTGGTCAATTGTTATGTAATCAACCAAAACCACTTAAGGTTTAGATAATAATTCATCTAAGGATGACCCTTTCATTGGGATGTTGCTATCACTTCGCAGTGGTTCCAATGTATATGGCGTTTTTGTGATAGATGAGACCACAATAAAGGGATTTGGATAGTAAATAGTTGGATCAAATACCTTCAGACTTTAAAAAAAGTTCAATAATTAGGTAATTTTTTTGTAATATACATCATGTTACGTTATGTTATTATCTATTCACTAAGGATGTTATGTAAGTTATATTAAAGGTTAAACCACTATGACTGAAAATAAATTTTTCACATGTTGGTACTCCTAATCCTAATGAATATTTGGTCTCTCAACCAACTGCTACTCGTACTGAATAGGAACAATGACCTTCAGTACATGCTTGATCTCCCAATCCTGAGGAACAATAGGGTTTTGAAACTATTTTTTGCTCCCACTATAGAGGTATAACAACCCTCTTCACATGTTGATTATTCCACTCTAGTTTAAAATCATATTTAAGATATTGAATCGTATGAAATGGTAGGTGATGAAGGATCGACAACACAGAAAAAACAAGAGCTCTGTAGATTGACGGTGTTAGAAAAATAATTAAGGGGAAAATCAAAGGCATAAAATTTGATGTCAGATGAAATTTGTGGGGTCAACATGTTAACAACAACAAGGCAATGTTCATTAGTTACATTAGATTCGACACTCGATAATGCATGCCGATTGATGTATATTTTTGGAACCATGCTGTATTTGGGAAGAAGACACCTATGTGGGAAGTGATTATCGTAAAATTATGATATCGTTTGATTATTTCAATAAAAAATAAAATATTGAAACATTGAATTACTCTTCCACATCCCTTAGAGAGTTTATTTAATGTATATGTCTCCCACAAGAAATATGTATTAATTCTTTTCGGAAAAATTCAGAGCGGCATTCACACAATTCAAATGAGACTTGATCTTAAAGATGATAAAGGGAAAAAACCCGCGTCCACATCTTATCTATGGACACCTCATAACCCAAGAAGCATGGTAAACGTTTACCGACTTTCATGTGGATGTGTGTTTTCAATTATATAGTGGATAATGATATGTTGTTTGATGTTGTGTATATTCATCACTTTGATTGACACTTCTTTATTTATGAAACAACAACTGACTGCTGAAAATAATTAAAGGGAATAAAATACGACGTATCCCCAGTATAAAGCAAGGATGGGTTACTCTTCACATGAAAAAAATGGTACGCATCTTAAATCAATGATAATATTTCAATGTGACATGAAATAACAGCATAATTATGTTCATCTCATTATATATAGATTGATGACTCCAAATCAAAATCCACATAGATCCCCTGCTATGTGGCATGGATGGTGGTATGGTTAAAAACTATTGGATACTAAAAGATAAAGACACACAAAAATTGTGGGAAACATGTGTATGCACGACATTATAATTTTTTTTGCATTAAATCGCTATTACATAATAATGATTACTTATTTTATTATATTTTCAATCTAACATAGTCACATAAATTAGAAACACTTTTACTAGATAAACACACACTATTAGTGGCCTTGAAGAGGCAAGAAACGTTTGCTCCTGTCATAGGTGTGAGTTTTGTGGTAACACCCTGAACCTATTTTAAGAAAAAAAACAAGTTGATAAAGGTGAATAAAAGAGATATATAAATGAAAGAAAAGATACCCTTGACGAACAATTACAATGGATGATAGAGATTCGAGAAACCGTTATGGGGATTGGGTCGAAAAGAGAATTAACAACTCAAGAACTAACATTTCATGATGATCCCCCCCACCCACCCACAAAATATTTTAGGCAATCCCTTCACCTAAAAGCGCTTTATTGGACAAGGAAATAAATAATATAATATTTGTTTTTGAGAAATATGAATCCGAAATACACTAATACCTTTCGTAAACTGATATTCTACAGGTTGATAATGATTGTTTTTTATATCAATCAGCACCCAACCATCATATTATAGTGTGAGAAATGTTGTTCATTATCCAAAAGGACAAGCTACACAATAAACCACTTCAATTGGTCATGATAGAGTTTCTATTATATTATCCCATGATCCAAGCTCCGAGATTGTTGATCCAATTGACGAGGAAGATATTCAAATGGGTGAACAAGCTATTGGAATAGTCATCCCAAGGCTTTGAGTGTAACGACCCAAAGTTTCATTAATAGAAATACCACTTGATCTAATTAAATGTCTCTTTATGAAAAATTTTTTTATAAGATGTAAACTTCTTTTGTTTTATGTTAATAATTTTTGCCATTGCTAATATAGCCGTTGAACAGTGATCACATGAATAGTATAAATATAAAACTTTAACAAATCCAATTTACTTAGACAAAGGAAGTGATGTCCTCATCCAGTAGAATTGCTCCATACGAAGCACATTTGTCGGAGCTCCGAAAAGAGGTGGCATCCTTGGGCTTCGCTCTTGACCGAGCCCAAGATGAGCTTCATGATTTCATGCTCGAACATGACCGTCTACATGAAAAGTAGAAGTTGATTGAAATTACCCCTCGAGCAATGTTATCTGAGCCACCCAAAGAGTCTGTCACCATCGCACACCTTACCCTTAGGTCTTATGCGGCTGTTTTAAGGGGTTATGTAACAATTAAGTAGTATTATGTTCATGTACACTATTTTTGTATATAATAATGAATATAATTTCTATTCATTTTTGATACATTGTAAATAGTTTTTTTAAAGTACAAATGGTGTTTTTAGAAATTATTTAATTAAGAAATCTATTTTTTTTAATTAAGGGATTTTTGAATTAAATATTAATTTAATAAAATAATAATAATATTATTAAATTAATTTTTATTAAATAAATGATCTTATAATTTTGTGAATGCAATTAAAATTTTATATTAAGTTTTGAAAGCCATATCTGTCAAAACCCGTGAATTTTCGATAAATGTTGGTTTTTATTTTAAAAGTGAAAATTAACATATTTTTAAAAAAAAATAGTGAAAATAAATTTCATTTCTGGAATCAGGACGTCGAAATTATCCAACGGATAATTTTTTATAATTTTCTGAGATAGTTAAATTTTTGGGTAAAAATAAAATACCGTTTAAATATATAATGTGTTTTATGACATCATAATAACCCAATGGTGATGTAATAAAATACCATAATCCTTATGTTCGGCTAATATATGTTTTATCATACTATAATGTGATTTTGGGATTGATTGAGTTACTTTTCAAAGCATTAATGGACCCCTCAGGACATATTCAACACTTTGCCTTTTAAATTAATTTCCATGGGAGTGTGACTCACCTCCACATAAGCAACCTTATTATTTTAAGAAGTTCGGTCTTGGTCCATATAAAATATTGTTTTCCTATTCCCTTTTCCAAAAACCATGGGAAAAAACCATGGTATGATTTGTGGATTGGATTAATTTAATGTAAGGGGACCCAAACAGAAATAATAAAGAATTCCCTCACCTTTCCTATATAAACCCACCCAAGCTCACACTTCCTCCTCACTCAAAGCCCTTTGAGTTCGTCCAAACTCTGCCCTACTCTCTCTATAATCCTCCCAAAGTTCCCCAGGATCCCATGAAGCTTCTCACAAGCCTCTCTCTAGCCTTTGGAAGCACACTTCCAAGTAAGGGTTTTTTCTTCCTTTCTCATTCTTGTCAATTTTCATTAAGTTATATTTCCCATTTAATTTCAATTATGAATGTTGGAGAATGGTTTCGAACCTCCCTCATACTTCACTTTTTATGTTTGAATGATGGGAGACCCCTTTATCTCTCATTTAATGCCCCCATGTACACCTGTTAATATGCCAAAATTCCGAAAGGAACTTCTCTCTCTTCTTTTACATTCAAGCAATAATTTTGTATCATGAATCTAAATTCCATTTAAAATGTTTGGACATGTATCTATATAAACACCATACTGCCCATTACATGTAAATATGATGAGGAACCCCTTTCTCTCTCATCAACCTTTTTTATGAATTCTTATGTCACGCTGTTACGCTGCCGAAATCGCACAGCTTTTCTAAGCCAATGTCATTGTGTAGTGAATACCATGCCCATTTCACAATAAACGGTATTCACCTTTATGAACATTTACTTATTGATTGTAATGTTTAATATATGAATTCCACATTCCATTATTTTTCAATAAATGATTATGTTTTATGAATCCATGTTTTATGATCCATGTGGCACCCTAATGCATGAAATTAAATGTTTAAGAAGGGTGCCCCCTTATAGCGCTCCAATGCATTAGGTAAAGTATAGTATAATGATACTTCATGTGCAATGAGTGTTGAATCATGCTAATTCACGTGCAACGAGGGTTTAATCGTGCTTTATGTGCAATGAGGGTTTACTCATGCACTATGTGAAATGAGCCTTGGGTCATGCTAATTACATGATAAGTGTTGTTTCCACATCTCCATGTTATGATTATCATGCATTATCATGCCTTTATGTTCATGTTTATTTTATGATCTATTTATTATTCCTAGTGTCTAACTTGTATTTTACTCCTCATGTTATTACATGTGTACTCACTTACATGGCTTTATAGCTCACTTTTTTCTAATGCATCTCATCAGGTTATCCCATGCAATGCTAAGTACGAAGGAATGCAGTGGTCATGAAAAGGATGTTTTCAATAAAGATGTTTTATTTAATGTTTTAAGTTTTTATGTAATGATCCTAAGCCCCAAAGACACTAAAACTCTCGATATTCTTTGTTGTATCAAGTGAAGTTTTATGTAATAAATCATGTTTATGTTATAATAAAAAGCAGGGTTGTTGTAGTTGGTATCATAGGATAGGTTTAGTAATTTTTGGGATTAGGAAACCCTAGTAAATCCTTAGATACAAGAATGAGTATAATAAAAAAATCCCTAAGTTATGGTAAATACTAATTAAGTGGTTTATCAAACAAATACATCCCTATCTAGATACGAGCAGGTAGAGGCGGCTCTGGAATAGATGTATCCTAGGGGTAAAACCCGAAAACACCGCTTTGAGCTAGACTCGAACGGGAACTGGTGTACGAAAACGACCCTTGCTGCACTCTTAGTTACGACACTCCTGGGGGATATTTTTTGATAAATTCACAATCTTAGTATGAACCCTTATTAAGGGAAAAATGCCCCTATGAATATATGTTAGAAAGTAGATCATGAGAAGCATAGATTGAAGCCTATAGAAAAATGGGTTAAGGAAATAAATGTTTATTTATGAGTCATAAAATTTTGTCTCTGGATTACCCTTTAGGTGTTACCCCTAACGTTCCTTTTGTTCCATTCAATGGCCAGTAATAGGAGGACTCGGGGTAACAACCATTGAGAAGATCAGTGTGATGACTATACTAATGAGTTTCCCAATCGAATGGGACTGGGAATCGCGAACATTTTCATACTTCTCTCTCAGCTAACTCAAGTTTTGAATAGAAACATGGGTCAAGAGGAACGTCCAAACCACCCTAAGAAGTAACAAGTCACTATAGAGAGTTTCATGAGGCAATGGCCTCCCACTTTTAGTGGATCATCTGATCCCACAATCGCTGAACAATGGATGAACTCCATTGAAAAGATATTCTCCCTCGTCCAATGTTTTGAACAAGAGAAGGTTCTCCTGGAGGCTTATCGTATGGAGGGTGAAGCTGATCAATGGAGGACATTGATAAAAAATACGAAGCTTGAGGAGGAGATCGAGCAATTGGAATGGAAGAATTTCCAAAAGATGTTTTTCGATAAATATTTTCCGCGCACCCTCTGGCTTACGATGGAAAGGTACTTCCTTTCCCTCATGAAAAAAGATGAAGAATCTATTGGAGCGTATGAGGCAAACATCACAAGGCTTGCACGATACGCTTCCGTCTTTGTCGTTACCCATGAATTCAAGGTTTACTGCTTCTTTGGTTGGTTGAACCCTAGCTTGAAGAAAGCATTAGCGATTCGTGACTTCGAAAACTATGAGGAAATTGTCCGATATGCCCTCAAGGTCGAAATGGAGATCGGGGAATCACAAGGGTATCATGGGGACATGAAGCGTAAGGTGGACATCAATGTTGGTGGTCTGATGGATAAATCCAACGGTGCTATGAATATCTAGAACCCCACTTGCCAAAAGTGCGGAAAGAAGCACCCTGGAAATTGGCTTAAGAAAATGATAAAAAACGTCAGGTGTGGATGAGAAGGGAACCTAGCTGTTAACTGTCGGCAAGAACGACCCACGGATGCGGCAGAGGAGAGGAAAGCTCAGTTCGAACCTCAACGCATTGTTCAATGCCACAACTTCAAAGAACTGGGTCATTTTCCAAATCAGTGCCCTAATCCAAGGGTTATCGGAGGCAACCAAAAACCTCCAAGACAGCAAGGAAGAGATTTTACCATCACATCTACCAAAATGAACCCCGACAATGAAGTGGTGACAGGTACGCTATTTATTCATTCAATAATAGAGAACATACTTTTTGATTCAGTTTCTATGCATTATTTTATATCTCGAAAGTATAGTAGAACAATCCCAGCACCACCAAAAATCATAGAAGTAAAGATGTCGGTGAGTACGGAAAATGGCGCAATCATTGCATCCCATGAATATAAGTCCCCCGCTGTTACAATATGTGGATTGAATTTCCCGATGAACCTTGTCATACTCCCTCTGGTGGAATTTGATGCAATTCTTGGCATGGACTGGCTTTCTTTATATAGATCCATCATAAATTGTTGGGAGAGGTAAATCATACTCTATATAGAGAATCGACCCACGATTCATTACAAGTGTTAGGAGGAAGATGAATCTCCTTTAGATCCATCATCTCAAGAATGGATATTACTTCCCTGTGAGCACACGAATATGGCCCAGATGATTGAGTCCAATGAAGAAACCATCCTTGAAGAAATGCCTATTGTGAGGGAATTTACTGAAGTGTTTCCCGAGGAACTGCCTGGTCTTCCTCCAAGAAGAGATGTTGAGTTCTCAATTGAACTTATTACTGGGGAACTACCAATATCCATGACTCCATATAGAATGGATATTGATGGGCTTGAAGAGCTTAAAAACAACTATAGGAGAATCTAGATAAAGGGTTTATACACCCATGTTCTTCACCATGGGGTCCATGAGTCCTCTTTATCAAGAAGAAGGATGGGTCAATGCGGCTTTGCATCGATTATCGTGAACATAAAAAAATCTCTATAAAGAACAAGTATCCTCTCCCAATAATCAATGATTTTTTTGATCAGATGTGTGGAGCACAATACTTCTCCACGGTGGATTTGTCGTCGGGATATTATCAAGTAAGGGTGATGAAGGAAGATGTCCTTAAGATTGCTTTTCGTACAATGTATGGGCACAATGAATTCATAGTAATTCCTTTCGGACTCACCAATGCTCCAACAATATTCATGGACATGATGAATAGAGTCTTTAGAGATTACCTTGACAAATTTGTGGTAGTCATTATAGATGATATTCTAATATACTCCAAAACCAAGGAGGATCATGAGTAGCATTTAAAAACTGTACTAGAGACTTTATGCAAGGAGAACCTTTATGCAAAGTACAGAAAGTGTGAGTTCTGGTTAAAGGAGGTCTCTTTCTTGGGCCATATCATCACAAGCAATGGTATATCTGTGGACCCCTCCAAAATAGATTCAATTTAGGGATGGCCGAGGCCAACATCGGTAAAGGATACCCGTAGCTTCTTGGGGATAACTGGATATTATCGATGATTTGTGAGAAATTTATCACAATTTTCCAACCCTCTTACCAAGATTACTCGAAAAGGAGTAAAGTTTTATTAGAGTGATGAATGTGAATAAATCTTCAAGGAGTTGAAAAGGAGGCTTATCACTGCACATGTGCTCACTTTACCCACAAGTGGGGAGCTTTTTGTGGTATTCAGTGATGCTTCGAAGAAAGGATTAGGATGTGTGCTGATGCAGAATGATAATGTTAAATCATATTCCTCAAGAAAGTTGAAAATACATGAGCCAAACTATCCAACACATGATCTAGAGTTGGCGGTTGTGATATTTGCCTTGAAAATATGGCGGCATTATCTCTATGGAGAGAAATGTGAGATATATACCGACCACAAGAGTCTTAAATATATAGTCACACAGAAAGAGCTTAATATGCACCAGAGAAATGGATGAAGCTCATCAAGGATTATGATTGTTAAATACATTACCACCTTGGGAAAGCGAACAAGGTGGCAGATGCCCAATGTAGAAAGGTCCCGGAAATTCTATCAATGATGAGAATTAAGAAGACTCCAATCTTCTTAGACATGATGACGATGGACGTGGGAATCATAAAGAAGGGAAGATCATCAATCCTTTAATAAATGAATTCTCAACCTTCTCTTTGGGAAAGGTTAAAGGATGCTCAAAAGGATGATGTGGGAATTCAGGAAAAAGTGGAAGCTATCAAGAAAGGTAAATCCTCAGAGTTTAATGTTAATGAATAAGGAATTGTGCGGGTTGGGAAAAGACTATGTGTTCCATCAAGTCCAGAGCTAAAGAAGGAACTTTTGGATAATGCACAAAGTTCAAATTTATCTATTCACCCAGGGAGCATACAGATGTATCGAGAACTCCGACAAAACTTTTGGTGGTTTAATATGAAGAAGGAGATCACAGAATATACATCAAAGTGCCCGGTGTATCAGCATGTGAAGGCAGAGAGGAAGAGGTCAAAGGGGATGATGCAACCATTTCCCATACCAGAATGGAAATGGGAAAACGTCACCATGGACTTCCAAGGACATCCAAAGGCATCAATGCAATCTGGGTTGTTGTGGATCATCTTACAAAGACTGCACACTTCATTGCTATTCGGGAGGATTTCACTTTGGATCAACTGGCATGGATATATATCAAGTTAGTGGTAAGGTTGCATGGAGTACCACTATCTATTGTGTCTGACTGAGATCCAAGAATCCCCTCTACTTTTTTGTAAGAGTCTTTAACATGCTCTGAATACTGAAATGAACTTCAGTATGGCCTATCATCCTCATACTAATGGAAAATCTGAGCGGACTGTCCAAACACTTGAGGATATATTGAGAGTGTTCTCAACGGACTTCAATGGAGGATGGGATAAACATCTTCATCTGGTTGAGTTCTCTTATAATAACAGTTTCTACTCGAGAATCCACATGGCACTATATGATGCTCTATATGGGAAAAGGTGCAGAACACCGACATGTTGGGATGAAGTCGGCGAACGTAAGCTTCTTGGACTAGAAATGGTCGAAGAAATGGTGGAGAAGGTGAAAACCATTCAGCAGCATATCAAGGCAGCCCAGAGTCGACAGAAGAGTTATGTAGATAATCATCGATGAGACCTTGAGTTTAAAGTTGGGTACATGGTTTTTCTATGCATATCTCTGTGGAAGAAGGTCATGAGGTTTGGAAGGAAAGGAAAGTTAAGTCCAACGTACATCGGCTCCTTCTAGATTCATGATCGTGTCGGGGATGTGGCCTATCGACTAGAACATCCACCTACTATGGACAAAGTACATGATGTCTTTCATGTATCCCTCTTAAGGATGTACATACCATACCCTTCACATTTACTCCCTTTTAAGGTGGTACAATTGGAAGACGATCATTCTTATGAGGAGCAACCTGTAATGATCTTAGATCGTAGAGAAAAAGTTCTATGAAATAAAACAATGCCCCTCGTCAAGGTGTTGTGGAGAAACCAAAAGTTTGAGGAAGTGACATGGCAATCGGAGGAAACAATGAAGCTGAGTTACACACATCTATTTTAGTATGGGTAATGGAAAAATTTCATGGGAGAAATTTCTTAAGTGGGGAATGTTGTAAAGACCCAAAGTTTCATTAATGGAAATACCTCTTGATCTAATTAAATGTCTCTTTATGAAATATGGTTTTATAAGATGTCAAAGTCTTTGGTTTTATGTTATTAATTTTGACCGTTGCTAAAATATCCATTGAACAGTGATCACATGATTAGTATAAATATAAAACTTTAACAAATCCAATTTACTCAGACAAAAGAAGCGATGCCCTCGTCCAGTAGAATTGCTCCATATGAAGCCCATTTTTCGATGTTCGGAAAATAGGTGGCATCCTTGGGCTTCGCTCTTGACCAATCCCAAGCTTATCTTCATCATGTCAAGCTCGAACGTGACCGTCTACGGGAAAAGTGGAAGATGATTGAAATTACCACTCGAGCGATGTTATCTGAGCCACCCCAAGAGTCTGTCTCCATCACACACCTTATCCTTAGGTATTATGCGGCTGTTTTAAGAGGTTATGTAAGAAATAAGTAGTACTATGTTCATGTACATTATTTTTGTATATAAAAATGAATATAATTTCTAGTCATTTTTGATACATTGTAAATAGTTTTTTTAAAGTACAAATGGTGTTTTTAGTTATTATTTAATTAAGAAATATATTTTATTAAATTAAGGGATTTTTGAATTAAATGATATTTTCTTAAAATAATAATATTGTTATTAAATTAATTTTTATTAAATAAATGATCTTATAATTTTATTAATTCATTTAAAATTTTATATTCAGGTTTGAAAGCCATTTCTGTCAAAACCCGTGAATTTTCAATAAATGTTCTTTTTTTATAATGGAAAATCACATATTTAGAAATTTTTTTATATAAAATAAATGTCATTTCTGGAATCAGGACTTCGAAATTATCCAATGGTGATTGTTTCTTAATTTTCTGAGATAGTCAAATTTTTGGGTAAAAATTAAATACCGTTTAAATATATAATGTATTTAATTACATCATAATGACCCAATGGTGATGTAATAAAATACCATAATATTTTTGTTCGGCCAATATATGTTATATAATTAATATAATGTGATTTTGGGTTATTTTGACTTAATTTTCAAAGCATTAATGGACCCCTTGAGACATATTCAACACTTTTCCTTTTAAATTAATTTCCATGGGAGTGTGACTCACCTCCACATTAGCAACCATATTATTTTAAGAAGTTTGGACCGTGGCCTTATAAAATATTGTTTTCCTCTTCCCTTTTCTATGAACCATGGGAAAAACCACTGGATGGTTTGTGGTTTGGATTAATTTAATGTAAGGGGACCCAAACCTAAATAATAAAGAATTCCCTCACATTTCCTATATAAACCCACCCAAGCTCCCACTTACTCCTCACTCAAAGCCCTTGGAGTTCGTCCAACCTCTTCCATACTCTCTCTAGAATCCTACCAAGGTGCCCCAATCTCCCAATAAGCCTCTCACAAGCCTCTCTCTAGCCTTTGGAAGCACACTTCCAAGTAAGGGTTTTTTTCTTCTTTTCTGATTTTTTTCAATTTTCATTAAGTTATATTGCCCATTTAATTTCAATTATGAATGTTTTGGAATGGTTTTCACCTACCTAATACTTCCCTCTTTATGTTTTAATGATGGTAGACCCCTTTATCTCTCATTTAATGCCCCCCATGTACACCAGTTACTATGCTGAAATTCCGAAAGGAACTTCTCTCTCTTCTTTTATATTCAAGCAATACTTTTGTATCATGAATCTAAATTCCATTTCAATTGTTGGGACATGTATCTATATGAAATACATACTATCCATTACATGTAAATATGATGAGGAACCCCTTTCTCTCTCATCAACCTTTTTTAGGAATTCTTATGTCACGCCGTTATGCTGCCGAAATCACACCGATTTTCTAAGCCAATGTCATTATGTAGTGAATACCATGCCCATTTCTCCAGCAAGGGTATTCACCATTATGAACATTTATATATTGATTGTAATGTTTCATATATGAATTCCACATTCCTTTATCGTGGAATAAAGGATTATGTTTTATGAACCCATGTTTTATGATCCATGTGGCACACTTATGCATGAAAAGAAATGTTTAAGAAGGGTTCGCCCTTATAGAGCTCTAATGAATTGGGTAAATTATAGTATCATGATAAGTTATGTGAAATGAGTGTTGACTCATTCTAATTCATGTTCAATGAGGTTTTACTCGTGCTTTATGTGCAATGAGGGTTTACTCATGCTCCATGTGCAATGAGCCCTGGGTCATGCTAATTCCATGATAAGTGTTGTTGCCACATCTCCATGTTATGATTATCATGATTTATCATGCATTTATGTTAATGTTTATTTTATTATATATTGATTATTCCTATTGTATAACATGAATTTTACTCCTCTTGTTATTCCATGTGTACTCCCTTACTGGGCTTTATAGCTCACCCTTTTCTTTTGCATGTACTCAGGCTATCCCATGCAATGCTAAGTACGAAGAAATGTAGTGGTCATGAAAAGGATGTTTTCAATAAAGATGTTGTATTTCATGTTATAAGTTTTTATGTAATGATCCTAAGACCCAAAGACACTAAAAAGGTTGATCTTCTTTATTGTATCAAGTGAAGTTTTATGTAATAAATCATGTTTAAGTTGTAATAAAAAGCAGTGTTGTCATAATGAAATCTTGTAAAATACGTATCAATATTCATTTAAAATTTATTTTTCAAGATAAACCTTTTACAATATTTAAAAAAAGGTCGGAACTGGAGAATTTTATAAAAAATGGAAAATAGGAATGGTAGAAATGAATGACCAACTCAAAACCATCTAAAGGATCGACCAACTGATCAAAAAGATATACCAAAAGAACCTTTACCCATCCCATTCTATATCTTCATTTACTATCATTAATGGTTCATGTGGATATAAATTTGAAAAATGGTTGTAGTAACATTGTTTATTTTGATGAAAATATGTATGAAGATGAAGTTCAAGACTTCATGGGTGTTGAGAATGTAAGTGAAATACTCAAATCTAGTTGGATAGGTTACTCACTTGTAAATGTATACCTGAGGTATGAATTCATGATTTTATTTTCCAAAATATGATATATAATGTTAATTATTAGTAAATATATTTCATATTTCTAACAGGCGTACATATCAAAAACATTTGAAGGGATTCCCCCATTAATGTTTTTTGGACTCGTTAGTCCTCACACCACCTCTACAGAAATACCATAAATAGACTAAAAAAGATGATAAAATAGTAGAATATCTTTTTGAATAATAAGAAATAAATTATACGGATGACATACTCTTCTTAATACCAACATTACAGGTGTAAAACTCTATAATTTAATCATATCAAAGATATTTTCATTTCATTCATTATATAAAACATTTTTTGTTTTAGGCATTATTTGATTATTATTGTGGTCAATTTAGATACGCCAATGATTTATTTCCAATATTCAATGCAAGTATAGAAAAAAAACAGAAAACACATGATGTTTTTGGTCAATTTGTTATAAACTACATCCAACCATTTAAAACAAAACATCAAGTTATATAATTTATATTATCATTTTATGATGATTAAGTTATGATATTGTGGTGCATAAATATTATAAAAAACAAGGAATGAGGTTTGGGGATATGCTTGTTGACCCTAATAAGTTCATCAGCTAGAAAAGTAGCAGGGTACATATAATAATATTTCACTATCCACACACATATCAAAATAAATTACTTATTTTTATCAATGGTTCTACAGTATCAAAATAAACAAATGGAAAATATATTGGTTATTATATTTTTAAATATATGAGAGAGGTCATATTCCATGAACAAACTAACATCCCTTAAGTGGTATTTTCAATGATAATTATCATTTGATAAATAAATACTTATTAATCCTTTGTGTATTAATATTTTCCCTCTACTAATAATACTATCACTAAGTCTCATATTATGAAGATGATATAGATTTGTTTTGAAATTAAAATACAACATAACTTATGGATGAATGCAAAAAATTGCATAAAAATGTGACTTCCACATAATTAGTTGATTGTTTCACATTTAAATTTATTATAATTATTTTTGGTATTACTCACATATTCATTGTTTTCTTATATAAGGGGATTCCTTTTTCTGATATGGGGTTGTTTTTTGAAGACACTGATGCTCGTGACAGACAGGACTTTTACGATGCATTTCAGAATTCAGTTAGACGGTAATGTTTTCTTTATATACTATGTTTTTCCTCATAATATAAAATATTATCTACTGAATTAACTTAATATAAATTAAATGTTTTACTACTCATTCATATAATGTCTTCCATAGACTTATTCAACCTCAAAACCTAGTCACCCCTACAATGTCATCATTTATCATTTTCATTCAAAGGAAGTGGTGAGAACTTGAAGGAATGTGATAAGTTCCAACACTGTAGTGATTCGAGATAGACAAGAAAATCTAATGGAATATGTGGTAACATTGGTAGTTAGGATTGATTTGAGACTTTGGTATGTGTAGGAATTAGTTGTACTTTAGTCAATTTGGTCTGTAGGAATTAGTCTTATTTCAATCTGTTACATGATGTAACTGGTATGACTCTAAGTGTATATTATTATTTAAAATTGACATTAATTTAATTAAAAAGATCATACGGCATACTGAAAACTAAAAAAAATAATTTACATTTTTTGGATACATTAGAAAAACAATCTATAAGTAATTTCTGACATGTTGAAATCAACTACACCTCAATATGAAGCACGGTGTGAGGGGTAAAACTCAAAGTGTCTCTTTTTATTTAAAATAAACATTAATTTAATTAAAAATAAAAAGTTACATACTAAAAAATGAGAAACCACATTTACATTGTATTTAAACATTATTACAATGACCCATGAGTCATTTGTGACATATAGGAATTAACCACAACTCAATTTGATGTATAGTGTGACCAGAATGTCTAAAAGTGATTGTTATCAGTTTAAATTTGACATTTTAGTTCAAAATTTTCCACTCATTTAAAACCATGATAACTTGATCTGGTTGTGTTGATTACTTAGTACAATGATTCAGAAGTCATTCGGGACATATATGCCGTAGTCCAACATCAAACGGATGCACAATGTGATTGATATGACTGAAAATGTGTGTTTCTAGTTTGAAATGACACTTTAGTAAAAAAAACACATGTGACATATTGAAAACTAAGAAAACACATTTTTATTGTTTTGATACATTAGGAAAATGAACTATATGTAATTTTTAATATGTAGTAGTCAACCACACATCAATATGATGCCCGATGTGATCGATATAACAAAAAGTGACTCTTTTTATTTAAAATAGACATTGATTTTAGTAAAGGGTACAATTGACATAAAAACCCATAAAAACACATTTATATTGTTTTAATAATTTTTTAAACTGATCCATGAGTAATTTGTATGTGTGTGAGTCAAGCATAACTCTATATGACACACGATGTGTCTGGAATGACTCAAAGTGTCTCTTTATAATTAAAATTGACATTTATTTATATAATAAAAGAACCAGTGACATACTGAGAACATAGAAAACACATTTTTATTGTTTTGATACTTTATGAAAATTATCAATGATTCATATTAGATTTTTTGGAATCAACCACTAATCAATCTTAATCACTGTGTGACAGAGAGGACTAAATGTGATAGTAATCATTTGTAAATTGACATTTTTTCTCAGAATATATCATTAAAGACAAAACCAAAAAAATAATTGATCTGATTGTATGGATAAGTTAGTAATGAGATTCATAAGAAATTTTTTACATGTATGAAGCAGTCTCATGTAAAGAATATGCATGATTTGACCAATAAGACTCAAAATGCGTGTTTCTAGTTTGAAATGTCATTTTATTAAAAAAAGTAATGTAGCATACTAATAAAAATGTATTTGGATTGATTTGATTCTTTAGTTAATGATATATCTGTAATTTTTTACTTTTTTGAATTCTCTACAACACATTATGATCCAAAATGTGTCCATTATAACTGAAAGTCTCTTTTTATTTAAATTAGAGATTAATTTTATTAAAAGAACATGTGACATATTGAAAACTAAGAAATCTTATTCATTTTGTTTTGTTAATTTAGAAAAATGATATATAAGTCAAAGATGACATGTTGGAATCAAGCCTCTTTAATAGACGCTTGGTGTTACCAATATAACTCCAAATGTGTCTTTTTATTTAATATTTACATTAATTTAAGTAAAAAAGACAACTGACATATAGAAAACAATGAAAACACAAATGATGGTTTTGATACATTAAGAAAACAATCCATTAGTCATTTGTGATGTTTATGAATCAAAGCACCTCAATTCGACACATAGTGTGTCCTCTATGACTAATAGTATCTGTTATCAATTTAAAATTGACATTTTATCACAAAATGTGTCACTCACAGAAAACCAAGTCAAAAAACTCTGATTGTATTTATAATTTAGGAAAAAAATTCATAATTCATTTGTGATGTGTATAAAGTATTATCATTTCAATCTAACACATGATGCGACTGATACGACTCCAAATTCATGTTTCCTATTTTAAATTACATTTTACTAAAAAAACTAAGATATTGAAAACCCAGAAAACACATTCAGATAGTTTTGATACTTTAGGAAAATGATCCATCAATAATATGTGACATGAAGAAATCAACCGTACTACAATCCAATGCACATTGTGACAAGTCTAACTCCAAATATTTCATTATTTAAAATTGATATTAATTTTAGTAATAGAAAAAGTGACATACTCAAAAACAAGAAAACACATTCGGATTGTTTTGTTATTATAGGAAAACAATCCATTACTAATTTATGACATGTATGAATCAACTCCACTTCAATACGACACTTGGTGTGATCGGTATAACTCAAAATAAATATTTTTTATTAAAAATTATCATTTTATTAATGCATTTTTACATATGGATGCTTAATTTATTTATTTATAGTATTACTAAAAAAAGATTTTCTATCATATATAGGAGGAATCTTTTTCTCTAGTTGGAATTATTTGTTCAGCAACTGATAACATGAGAAGATATTTTTGGGAGGGGATCCGAGATGTTAAAAGATGAAACAATAATATTTTTAACTATTTTATGGAAAATTGAAAATGAAATTATACAAAAAAATTGTTTTAAATCTATATAGAAGTGTTTTTTTGTATATACCATAGGTGGATATTATGATTTTCAAGATTTCAATTAAATTTATATATCATTTTTTGAAATTAAAAGTTTATTCTGGGTGTGATGTTATATTAACATCACATTGAATCTAGATAGGCCTTTATCAGCACTATTTCGAGCACGGATAATGGGTTACATTTATCAAATCTAAAATTATGTTGATGAAGGGGGCATCTTTATCAGCAATTTTTTGCATGGATAAAGGACCCCCTTTATCAGTCTTACGATTGACATCGCTTTTTTAGCACTGTTAAAAGGCCTTTTTCATGTTTTTAAAGAGCATATGGGTAGTAGTGTCTGCAAATATTTATTCATATACATTCATATGATTATTGTTAATATCATACTATTAATATAAATAATATACAAACATCTATATGTTATGTTTTTCAAATATTAGATATATATTTATATAAATAGAAGTATACTTAAATATGATTTTTTTAATGTAAATCAAATTTTTATATCGCTAAAAATGGGCGTTGAGATAAAACCATTTTTCGACACATATATTTCTTGAAGAAACTATCTAATATAAACTATATTTGAGAATAAGGTTATCTTCATTATCAATATATTATTATTTTATATTATTTACCACCATTTCAATTTACGTGGAGTAAATGATATGTGATGCATGGTGAAATATACATTTTAGTGGTTGGATAAAATAAACATGCCCTGACATATTTATCATCGAAAAGTTAGGTTGCATTTGATATTGGGTAATATTTTATATTCATATTTTTCAAATATGCATTAGAATAAATGTAAAATTATTTTTTCAAAGTTGAGGTAAAACAATAAATTATACAATATATATGTCAAAATAAATTTATATTAAAAAAATAATATAAAATAGTTTTCCTTCTAAAAAAATCTATCAAATTCAATTTTTCATTTAAAAATGTTTTCCATTTATATAATTGAACACATTTTAAATATATTTTTTAAAAATAAAAACTTAAAATACTTTATAAAACCATATATAAATGTAGTTTTTAATATATGACTATAAAATTAATAAAACATGTAGTCACGTTTTGAATCATTAATCAGGAGTAGGACACCATCGAAAAAGGTAGTGTGGGTCGGAAAAGGTTGAAACCCTAACCCAAATCCAATTCCATACAATCACCCACATTTACTGATGTTATTTTTGGAAAAAATGTGGTCTATTGGATTTTCAGATTTTCAATCATAATTTATATCCACAGTGATGACGAAGGGGAAATGAAAAATATTTTATTGATTTTGAATCATCTCATAATTGGTCTGATTTGGATCAAAATAATGGTGGATAAGTATATTAAAAAGTAATTTATTTTCTTTTATTTAAAAAAATGTGATCATAAAGATGCAAGATAAAGGAATTTTTAATGGGTTTTTTAAAAAAATTTGTTAAAGGAGATGGGGTTCAAGATATTTTTAAAAATGGGTTTGGAGATGCAGGAACCCCATTCACACACCTTTCCTCTGCTAGGGAAGTGTGAATGTGGTTCACACTTCATTGGCGGGGAAAAAGATGTGTGAACCCTAATCATGAATCATTCATATAAGTGATGAATTATGAGGGAACCTAGTTCACACATCTCTCCATTCTAATAAAGCTTCAACGGGGTTCACGCATCTTAGGTGCGGCAGAATATGCGTGATCCTCGTTCATTCATCATTCACAGATGGGATGATGGATGTGTGAATGGGGTTCACACATATTACCAAGATAAATATATAAAAGGGATACCCACATTCAAAATTAATTTTTCCCCACTGTATTCTGTCAGTATGCCCTAAAAATAACATTCTCAGTAAATATTGTCTACTTTTAAGAAGTTTATATTTTTCATTTAATTTATTTATTGTTTAATTGTGTTTATTTATTTCATTTTTATAGTTTATTTATATTATTATTGATATGTATTAACTAGTTTCTGTTTGTATGGTTTTTTTATTTCTTATGTATTAATGCTTGATGTGTAAATTAGTGTCCTTTGAATGATTTAATTTTTGAATGGTTTTATGTTGTATTAATTCATATTCAATGATTAGGAAAATTAATTAGGTTATTTGTTAAATGTTGTGTGAATTCATATTGAACGTTTAGGAAAATTTAATATGTTATAAAATATATAATGTTTATAGTAATAATAATTTAAAATAAAATATTTTATACCCTAGTTATATACTTTCTGAAAAATAATTTGGTTATATGTATCTTATTTAAATTTTTGAAAGAAATAATTAGAAATTTGTTTTGTTACTAGAATAATTTTTTTATTTGTGTATATAATTATACTAAATTTTATTAAGTTTAAATAGTTATTATTTGATGTAATAAATTATGAAGTAATGTTAATTTAAATTATAATAGATTATAAAATAAATAAATAATTTACTTATTTAAATATCATATATAAATTTATAAAAAAATATGTAGATTTTTTTTGTTAATAGTATAAAAACTATTTTTTATAAATAAAAATTTTAAATTTTATTATGTGAAAATAATTATTATTTGATGTATTAAAATATGATATATAATTAATTAAATATTGGAAAGTAGAAAATGGAAAAAAAATTATATATATGTAATTTTATTAAATTGAAAATAACATAAGTTTATATTATTTTAATGAATGGTTTTTTTGTAAGTGTAAATTATATTACATTTGTTTACAACTAAAAAAATTTAATCAATAAAGTCTAAAATAAAATTTAATTATATTTTGAAAAGTATTATAATTTCAAAAATATAATATATATATATATATATGCAATTTTAATAAATTGAAAATAACATAAGTTTTCATTATTTAAAATGGTAGTTATGTAAATGAAAATTATTATATTTATAACTTAGTTTACTAAATGTTATTAACAAATATATATGTATGCATAAAAATTGAAGAAAAATGTTAAGTTGTATAATATCTATAATATAATATGTATACCAAAAAAATAGTATGTTATGTGATAACTAATCTTGAGATGACCGACCAATGCATAACTGAAATTTCATGTCTTTTTTTGGTTTTGGTTATTTAATTTATAATAATTGCAATTAATTTTATGCATTGTTGACCTGTGGGTAATATCACACTAAGTATGTAAGGGCATGCATGTCCGCTTAAAAAAAGTTATATATTTCATACCGATAGACCCCCTCACATGTATGTGAGTAAATTTGTAACTAAAAGGAAATCAACAAGAGCCATCCTCAATGTGGAATCCCCATAGAGGCATCCCTGAGGAGGCCAACCCAAAGTGGTGTCCCTGAAGAGGCATTTTAAAATAGGCATTTGATAGGAGGCGTTTCTATTTGATTGGAGACTGACAGTTGTTGAAATATTTGATAATAGTGACTCCAAGCGTCCAACCTTCGGTTTTGTTTAGTTTATCAGATATTGATAAACTAATCATATGTCTCAAGATCAAGTAATTTTTTTTATTCATAAGTAATTAAAATATATAATGTTATATTAAATTTTATTTTTTAATAATATCACCAGTACTATACCTCAATTGTGATAAAAAATACATAAAAAAAGTCTCATGATAAATTCAACTACTAAAAACCAATTTAATTAATGAAAAATTTTGATGTAGTATATAATACATAATTAATTAGTTTTTATAGGTATTATGTTTTGTGAAAATATATTGCAACGGTGAGGTAATTTATACTGAGTTATGTTTTATCTATAGTGTTCCACCGGCCAGAGTGGTAAATATTCAAAGTTGTATGACATTGGATGCAATTTGAAATATGATTCATAGTCAGTTAAAACAGTGGGCCAATTAATCAATAACATCAATAATATATCAAAATATTCAATATCCTAAAAATTTGTGGTACACTGATTACCCTTTTGTGTGTGGAAACTCTTAATCACAGGGTTAGTGCAAGATTCCCTTTATAGTTGTGTTCACGGATTTTTCAACCAGTCCTAAAAGGAATATAAAAGGATGAAAAATGGATTGAGTTTTACTCTGCATTTCATAAGTGATATTGATCAAATACTAAACGAGGATTCAGTATGGAGTATTGAAGCCTTTGAAAGGGAAAAGATGAGATTTCAGGTAAGACAATGTTGTGATCAGGCTTCATGCACTAGTGGTTGTGTGTTTGTGGAGATGTTGGATAGCATTAACTATGATTGTGGAAACTTTCAAGAATTGATATATTCATGTGCACATGCTATCACATCTTTTACTTTATTAAATATATCATGGGAGAAATATGTTGAATTGTTGTATCCATGAGCTCCTTTGTTAACTGTTATTGTTTATCATGGTATCTTGTTCGTGACTTTCTTTCTATCTCATGGCCTGCTGATCAGCCAACCATCGTCCCTGATATTTCCAGGTTTCATAAGATAGTTTTGTATTCAATTATGATTTTTTCATTGTCATTGGTTTTTTTAATTATTGTCTTCATACTAACAGGTTTCGGCCCAATGTATGACCAAAATCAACTCAAATTTGAAATGAAATGGATTGGACTCGGCAATGAGGAGGCAGAAAATGAGTTAGTATTCATCACATAGAAGACATACTCATAAGCGATATCCCCAAGTTGCAAGTCCCAGCTTCACATCCCTTAATCCATAGTCAAGTTCGTCTATTTTATCATTAATATTCATGTTTTGTTTTGTATGTGGAGATTTTAGTATTGAATACTTTAATTTCTAACTTGCTCCATTTCTGACATGTTTCATTATTTTGTTTGTATAATTTTTAGATTCTATCAAAATGAATTTTATGATTCTAGAACTATTAAAAAAATAAATACAATATGAGAATTAATATGTCATTCTACCACATGTTCAATGTGGGTTTTTCATTACTGCGGATTTATATTAAAAATATCAGAATAAAATAAACTTCATCTATTAGGTCTTAAACAAGTAATAATCATAAAATTTCTATGTAAATGAAGAGTTCATATAGGTCTTTGGTTTGATCATAGGGGGTGGGGTGAAAATAATATATCCATAATAAAATACCTTTTCTATCATATTTTATGTCCATATTACACATTTTTATTTTGAATCAATTCAATTCGTACCACTATGCTTCAAACTACCATCGATACCATGCCACGAAAAACCTAGGCCACTAATCCACAATGTAAAAATGTCACTAATATACAAACAAAAAATCACAAATAAATCAAAAATATTATCAAAATAATTTTTTATTTTTGGTTGAATATTATTTTAAATAAAAGTTTATAATTTTTATTGAGTTCACTATAAAAAAGAAATGATGATATCATTTGTATCAATGGTAGAAAATCAATTTCTCAAATCATTGGATACTCAGGTATAATGGTTGCTTTTATAGGGACATCATGGGACACTTTTGAGTTTATGAAGATCTCATCATTTCCATCATACCATACCACCTACCTCTATCATCCTCCATATTTATCGTGCTAGATTCTTTGGAGTAGCGTTGTGCGGATTCACCTTTCATGATCGTTAGCACATTGTTGTTATTGTAGAGAGATAGAGGCCATAGTCAAAAAAATTCTATATTATAATGGGGGAGATGAAAATTACTCTGGAGGATGTTGCCATTATGTTGGGCCACCCAACTGACGGTGCGAATCTGACAGGCCATGTTTGAGCAGATTTTCTCGAGCTTGTTAATAAAATACTGGGCATAGAGGTTCATGATGATGGGAGGACCATCATCGAAGTTATATTATTCCTTCCTTAGTTGGACCAACACTTCACACATTTATAAGAGGATGTTGACGAGATCTCCATGCTACGATTTGCACATGCATATATTTTTAGGATGTTCGGTCGAATGATTATTTGTTGATCCCTCCACAAATTTCGTACATCAGATGTATTTACATTTTTTGGAGGATTTGGATGTGGAAGGCCAGTATATATGTGATTCTTCTTGTATATAATATAGATACAGGGTGTTATAAAACGCATGTTGCATTTATAAGATCAAGACCATGAGAAGCATGGTTCATCGAAAAATGTGGGTATGGGAGAACAACCTATGTTTATCTCCACATACTCATGCACCATTGACATCAAATATTGTAGCAGAGGATCCACGTGGAAGTTGGTATGTTATTCCTTCTTTATAATTTCTAAATTAAATTTATAACATTATATTATAAAATGTAAATATTGAAGGTTCTGGGCACAACAGAAGTGCATGGGTGGATGTGCCCACTTGGTTTTTTTCATTATTAATGATCTATTTGAGATAAATACAATGATAAATGCCAGTCTCCATGGATCAAATCATAGAATAAGAAAAAGAAGAACGTTTCCCCGGAACCACAAATAAGGATCGTTACAAGTTGATTATAATTAATTTAATAAATTGAAAATAAATACCTTTTGGGTTTTCTTTATTATTTGATGTTCTTGATCACGTTCTGATGTGATTCATCGTTGCATAGCAAAAGCCATGTCTAGACTTTCTCTAGCGGTGATCCACACGTGTACCTCTTATCACGGGACGTCACCGAAGGAGTCTCCAGGTGCTAGCGTGGAGAATCCATTGCCTGCGTTTTCCGCCTTAGATCGTCATGATCCTATGGAAGAGGATCTATCTCGGTCTTGAGATCATTCTTAGAGGAAGAGGTTCTTTCGGCCTTAAAATAATTCTCCAGAGTTGTTGTACACAATGATTCACTTGTGTGTCGAAAAAGAGTTGGGGTTGTGAGGATATTTATAATCAGGTTTAAGGTTGTAGAGTTATTACAATAAATAAACACATTACGTGTTTTATTTTTTTCATTAACTTTTTTTTAAAACCCCCATTTCAAATAATTAATTCCAAGACATGCACCCATGATAATTATAATAAATATCATTTAAAATATTATTATATCCTCAAAATCCCGACTGGAAAAACTACACTGCGTGTATTAATAAATACACAGCGTGTACTTGTTTTTCACTGAAAACTACATGGAGTGTACATTCAATGTACACGACGTGTATATTATGATTTCATTTATTCAGTTCCTTTCCATAAAAAAATTACACGGCATGTAATTATTAATACATGGCGTGTACTTGTTTTGCATGAAAATATACATGGCGTGTAATCTTTAATATACAGTGTGTATATCTTGTTTTTCATTTCCTTCTTCCTCCATCATTAAAACGATTTAGGCTTCCTTGAATTATTATTAAACCACATACGAGAATAATCTTTATTCTACATGAGATACTTCAATACACTTAGTGTGTGACCCTCAAGGCCTTTTTCTCGTTGTCATTAGGAAAACTTGCCTAATGTCCAAGATTACTGTCCAGCAATGGGTCAAGGCACCCTAGAGAAAGAAGTTGACTCCGCATTTACGTATCACCTCATACGAATGATTACTGAGTAATTTAATCCCTTTGTCTCAATATCTCATCAAGCTGTTTTCATGGGTGCGTCATAAACCTATATGCTTGATCTGTCATTCTTTGACTACTGAAATAAACTCGCTGTTTACACCAAGGTCATGGAATTTAATGTGACAGTTCTATTTCAATCAAAGGGTCGAGATATCAACATCCATAAATGGAAGGGACAAATCCTTCCTTGACTATTCCATTAACAATATGTCACTCGTGACGCACCCAATGTACCCTACTTTTCGTCAACTGTCTGTGTAACGGTTTTCGTCCATAAATCTAAGTGTTATAGTCATTACATGAGTTAATGATAATATTCCAATCTAAGGACCATTACACAAGCTCGTAGATAGAAATTTCAGATGACACCAAGACATGAAGAATTGATACTGGCGGGTTTGTTCTCATAATCTCTCATCTTGGAGATTACCAAGTGCGAACTCCATGAGAGAGAGTCCCATATTTTTACAAGTACTCGCACATGACGGTCTGTATTCTATGTGTCCTATCATAGTATGTCATCCAACCACAAAACTTTATTTAAGAATATTGTTATAGTATTTCAAGTATCTCATCATAGCGGTGATCTTCCAAGACCTTATTAATGCAACAAATACTCCAGGACATTATTATAATATATTCATGCAGAACAATGAACAATACAATAAGTGAACATTCATTTAATCAATGTACAAAACAGATGTTTCTCATGACACCAACCCTTACAAACTCCCACATAGACTAGATCCAACTGCCTACGACTTTTAGTCTGATAGACCTCACATTATGATCTTGTTTCTACTGAGTTAAGGCATTAGTCAAGGGGTCCACCATGTTGTCATCCATGGAAATACTACCCACTGCAACTTCACCTCTCTGAGAAAAATCCCTCAAGAGATGATACTTCTGAATTATGTACTTTTTTCTATGATGTGACCTTGGCTATTTTTCAAGTGCCACCACTGCAGTATTATCACAATATAGAGTGATATGATCTTTACTACTCAGTACTACATCCAACTCTGGGACAAAGTGTCACATCCATACAGCTTCTTTAGATACCTCAGAAGCTGTGATATACTCGGACTCTACTTTAGAATATTCCACCACACTTTGTTTTGAGCTCTTCTAGCTCACACCACCTCCATTCAAACTGATGATGTATCCAGTCGGTGACATCATGTCATCTTGATCAGTCTGGAAACTAGCATCTACATGTCCTCTAATGACTAGTTCCACATCTCTTCCATATACCTGGAACATATCCTTAGTATGCCTCAGATAATTAAAGATACTCTTGACTGCCATCCAATGGAGGTCTCCTGGATCAGCTTGATATCTGCCTACCGCACGTAATGTGTAAGAAACATCTATCTACGTACATTGCATAACATACATGACTGACCCAATCACAGGTGTGTAAGGGATCCTTTCCATTTTCGTTCTTTCCTCATGTTTCTAAGGAAACATTTTCTTGGAAAGATGAATGCCATGTGACACTGACAACAATCCCCACTTGTACTGTTCAATAATGAATCTCTTCAGTATCTTTTCAATATATGTACTTTGACATAGGCCCAACATTCTCTTGGATCTATCACGATGGATCTTGATACCTAGAATATATGCTGCCTCACCCAAGTTAATCACGGAGAAGCATTTATGCAACCATGCCATAACTAACTGCAAGATAGGTACTTCATTTCCAATTAGTAATATGTCATCAATATATACTATTAGGAAAATGACTACACTCCCACTAATCCTCTTGTAGACACAAGTCTCACATTCATTCTTAACAAATCCAAATTCCGTTACAGCTTCATCAAAATGAATGTTCCATGACTTTGATGCTTGGTTTAATCCATAAATGGATTTTTGCAACATGCATTCCCTGTTGGCATCCTTTGGAGTCACAAATCATTCAGGTTGTTTCATATAGACATCTTCCTGGAGGTTCCCATTAAGGAAATCTATTTTGAAATCCATTTTCCAAATTTCATAGTCATGGTATGTGGAAATGGCCAATAGGATTCTGTTGGATTTAAGCATCGCAACCTGTGAAAAGGTTTCATCATAGTCAATTACTTGACGTTGTCTAAAACCTTTTGCAACCAGTCTTGACTTATAAGAGATGACATTCCCCTACATGTTTAGTTTCTTCTTGAATAACCATTTATTACCAATAGGCTTTACATCAACTAGAGGATCTACCAAAATCCAGGCTTGGTTTTGGTACATGGAATCCATTTCAGAATTCATGGATTCTTTCCACTTGGAAACATATGTGCCTTCAACTGCTTCCTTGTAGGTAAGAGTATCATCAATGTCAACCAATTATGAGTCACCATCCTCGGTGAAATGAAAATCATTTCGTTCTTGTTCTCTCACCTCTCTAATGCTCCTACACAGTTCTTATGTCACTAGAACATATTTTTCTTCCACGGGGCTTTTTGGAATCTGTTCTTGTACCAACTCCTCTGTATCTTGAGCCTCAAATTCATCGAAGTCTATCTCGCTCCAACTATCTTTTTTGGATATGTCCTCCCTCTCAAGGAATATGGTGTGTCCTTCCACTGTAACCTTATTGTATGAGGGGTTTTATAATTTATATCCACTTGTTTCCTTGGGATATCCTATAAAGATACACTTTTTTCCTTGAGTTGAAGGTTTGCTACCTGAAGAGGCCTTAAAAATGCTTCACTACCCCACGCTTCTAAATTTGATAACATGGCTTTGCGTCCATTCAAAAACTCATATGGAATGACATTTATCGATTTAGTTCATACTTCGTTTAGTATGTGTGCTGCTGTTTGAAATGCATATCCTCAAAAGGATAATGGATAACATGCATGACTCATCATTGATCTCACCATGTCCAACAGGGTGTGGTTCCTCCTTTTGCATACACCATTACACTGTGGCGTGTAAGGAGGAGTGAGTTGAGATAGAATCCCAAACTCCCGTAAGATATCAATGAATTCCTGATTACGATATTCTCCTCCTTTGTCTTAGTGGAGTTTCTTAATTTCTTAAAAAGCGTGTTCTCAACTTCATTCCTGTATTCTTTGAACCGATCAAAAGAATCTGACTTATACCTCGTTATGTTGATATATCCATATCTACTAAAATCATCAGTAAAAGTTATGAAGTATGATAACCCACCCCTTGCCTCAACTGGATATGGCCCACCCACATCTGTGTGAACTAATTGTAGAAGATCTTTAGCTCTTTCAGCTTTCCCACTAAATGTGTATTTGGTCATTTTGCGTTGTAGACATGCATGACATACACCAAGTGGTTTTAATTCAAAAGAATCTAAATACACATTTTGATGTAATTTTGTCAAACATTTCTCATTGACATGGCCTAGCCGATGATGCCAATGTTGGGTGTGGTACGAGCCATGTGAATTAACTTTGTCATTGGTTTCCATTACTTGGTTTGTATAGTCTAACACATAATGTCCGTTATATAAATGTTCCCTACCAAAACAAATAATATATTTATAAAACTAGAAACATTCATTTCAATATTCAAACATGAATCCATCAGTATCTAATATGGATACTGAAATAATGTTTTTAGTAACAGAAGGAACATAATAACAACCCTTTAACACCAAGATCATTCTAGTTCGAAACATGAGGTGGTAGTCTCCAACAGCTACTACAGCAAGTCTGGAACCGTTGGCTGCTCGTAGATCTACCTCGCCTCGATCAAACTTTTTAAATCTACATGTTTCTTGTATTTGGGTACAGATTTGAGAACCACAAGCAGTATCTAATACATAATTAGTAGAAACATATAGATTTCATTCGATAACAAATTCACCTGAAGCCTCCACTTTCTTCCTTGGCTCGGTGCAGTTTTTCTTCCAGTGACCCTTTTTACCACATGCGAAACAAATAGCATCATGTTCCCTTGCCTCCCCTTTGATCTTCATTTTCATGGAAGGTATTTAAGAATATTTGGTCTTAAAGCTCTTCGCATTCACTTTTCATTTACTCACCATGAGGAGAGAAGGTTTTTCCCGCTTCAAGTCAATGTCCACATGGCGAATGGGGATAAGAAGATCAGCCAGTGACTTCTCAATGTTGTTCATATTCATGTTCACAACAATGTTTGAGATGCTCTGGGGGAGTGATGCAAGAATGAGATCGATACCCAGTTCTTTGGGGATTTTAAACCCTAGAACCTCCAAGAGAACCATATAGCCAATGAACATGACTACATGAGGCCCGAATGGGTTACCCTCTCCAAGCATGCTCTGAAAAAGAGAATTGGATATCTCAAACCTTTCTTTTCTTTCTCTCTCCTGGTATAGACCACAGAGGTGCTCGAGCATGCTATAGGCATCTATGACTTCATGAGACTTCATGAGCTCACTAGAAATAGATGATAGAATCAAACATTGAACGTCAAGAGCATCGTTGAAATGTTGATCATAGACCATGAAATCTTCATCACTCGCCCCTGGGGTAGGAGAATCAAGAAGTGAGGAATCCAGTATGTAAAAAATTCGTTCACGGTGTAGGATAACCCAAAAGAGAATAAACCATTCCGGAATGTTACTACCGGTGAGGATATCGTCTTTATCCAGTATTGATCGCAGAGAAAATGTTATTGATGAGTTTGTCATTTTGATTCAACAAATTAAAAGAGAAGATTTATCAGTATATTCCTGATTATATTTTATAAAAAATAATAAATGAAATTATTTATTCTCCCGCTATTTTATCAAGTCCCAATGGCCCTCACCATTGAACTTGTAATGTCCAGTTGCTTTGACATTCTATTGGAAAGGATCCATATTCCCCTTCGCGTAACCCCAACAAGGGTTGGTCAAGCTATTTGAAGGTATTTTGGTAGGATGTTCTTTGCCAGTTGTGAGCTTGTAGTTCCTTGATCTGTTTAGTGGAGTCCCCAATCCTGAAATCTTGACTTGGATTTCCTCAACTATTGCCTCCAATATTACATCAAGTCTATCAAGGGATAATCCTCTTGATGTAATATGGTTAAGTCAACATGAAACCTTTAATAAGGGATTCCTTTATAAATGTAAGTGTCCCAAAAAGGGTTGGTCAAACACATATTTTTATTGAGACTTGCACTTAATCATGTAACAAAAGGCTTGGTCTAACTTAATATGGTATTGATGGATTTTAATATTTTATGCGTAGTTTCGCATTATCACATTCTTGTTAATATTAAGTGATGCTTTCTTAAGTGATTAACCATGTTCCGATAATGTTTACACATAGTCCGGTTTTTATTTTATTCCATCTTTGCATGCTTGTTCATTTTATAAACTATGTGATCGCAACAACACATACATAATAAATAAACCATGCAATCAGACAGAAATAAAGTAATATTGCATTATCATGAGCTTCTATTGGTTAGCTTATTATAAATTTTGATAAGCTAACCCTGACCTAGATAAAACACCTTGAACCTAATGGTTCATGTTTCGCAGCTCCCACCTGTCCACCTTTGTATCTTCTTACATCGGTATCTCATCAGCTTCTGATTTTGAACAGTCTCCTCGGGCTTGGGAGATCCACCATTACATGGGTTTACAATAAAGAAACCATTGGCACTCATGCCCTACATTTTATTGGAAGAAGGCTCACAGGCAAACAAATTTAAATTTAAACAAATTTAAATGAAACCATACACACATACAAAGGGTATTTGGTCTATCTCATGATCATCCATAGCATGCAATGACATTTACAAATATTTAGAATTCAAATTCTTTTAATCATTTTTTCATTTAAGATAAGTCTCACTCGAATTTAATTAATTATGATTATATAATTAATCAATTCTTTAACATAAATTTCTTTATGAATTTCCATGAGATTCTTCTAATCCATATGCCTTATACGTGTCTTTGTACAATGGAGGAGACCTGGTGAAATTTCATTTCAGGAAAGTACACAGTGTGTAGTTTATAATTACACCGTGTGTATTTCTTTTCACCCTTTATGCAAAGTACACGCTGGGGGATTTTGTGTGTTTTCTCTACTTTGGAAATTTTGGAGTACACGGCGTGTAGATGAATCATAAATGGCGTGTACATGTTACATGGTAACCGTCCTGGAAATCCCTTGTACATGGTAAATAGCTTATCCTTGTACACAGTTTCACCTGGGCCGGAACAGACTACGCGGTGTGTTTCTCCGACTTACACGCCGTGTATTCCGGTTCCACACGCTGCTCAATTCTGGTCAACACGACATGATTAATTCTTAGTCATAATCAATTCACACAACGTGGTTTGGCGGACCAGTGCCGGTTGGTTGTGCCTAAGTACACGAAGTGTAGATTTAATTACACGCCATGTAATCTCGTGTTGTACAGATAGAAAGAGTGGCTCTTCCGGAAAAGTTCCTCATTTTTATTTTAATCAAATATTAAAATTAAAAGGCAATTTCTGTGATATGAATCAAGAAATGAAGGAGGAAGAATAGATCTCATTTATTCAGATTTATAGAACGATTTATTTCGAATTGAATGAAAATATAAATGCTTAATTTATCAATGAAAATTAAATAACTATAATCAACATTGTAACCTCGCTCTGAAACCATTTTAAGGATCTGGGCATAGAGAAAGTGCGTGGGTGGATGTTCCCACATGGATTTTTGTCATTAGGAATGATCAATCCGGGATCAATACGCCGATAAACACCAATCTCCATGGATCGAATCACAGAAAAATACAATGAAGAAGGTTTGTCCTAGAACCACAAACAAGGATCGTTACAAGTTCATTATAAATAATTTAATCAATTGAGAAGAAATACCTTTTCGGTGTTCTTTCTTTGTTGATGTTCCTGATCACGTTCTGATGTGATTCTTCATTGCGTCGCAGAAGCCAAGTGTATACTTCCTCTAGCAGTGATCCACACATGTACCTCGTATCTCAAGATGTCTCCAAAGGAGTCTCCGGGTGCTAGCGTGGTGAATCCTTTGCTTGTGTGCTCTGCCTTAGATCTTATTGATCCAATGGAAGATGATCTCTCTCGGTCTTGCGAGATTTCTTGGAGGAATAGGTTCTTTCGGCCTTGAAATAATTCTCTGGAGTTATTGTGCACAACGATTCTCTTGTGTGTCGGAATAGAGTTGGGGTTGTAAGGATATTTATAATCAAGTTTATGGTCATAGAGTTATGAAAATAAATAAATGCATTACCCGTTTTATTTATTTAATTGACTCTTATTTAAAACCCCCATGTCAAATAATTAATTCCATGACATGCGCCCACGCTGATTATAATAAATATAATTTAAAATAATATTATATCATCAAAATCCTGACTAGAAAAACTACACGACGTATATTAATAAATACACAATGTGTACTTTTTTTTCTTGAAAACTACACCGCGTGTACATTCATTGTACATGAACTCTATATCTTGTTTTCATTTACTCATTTCCTTCCCATACAGAAAACTACACGGCGTGTAATTATTAATACACAACGTGTACTTGTTTTCCATGAAAAACTACACAGCGTGTAATCTTTAATACACAGCGTGTTCATCTTGTATTTCATTTCCTTCTTCCTCCATCATTAAAATGATTTAGGCTTCCTTGAATAATTATTAAACCACATACGGGAATAATCTTTATTCTACTTGAGAAACTTGAATACACTTAGTGCGTGACCCTCTAGGCCTCTTTCTCGTTGGCATTAGGCAAGCTTTCCTAATGTCCAAGATTATTGTCTGGCAACGGGTCAAGGCACCCACGAGAAAAAAGTTAATGCCGCATTGACATATCATATCATACAAATGATTACTTTGTAATTTAATCCCTTTGTCTCAATATCTCATCATGCAGGATTCATGGCTACGTCAAAAACCTGAAGGATTTATCTATCGTTCTTGGACTATCTGAAATAAACTCGTCATTTACACCATGGACATGAAATTTAATGAGACAATTCTATTTCAATCAAAGGGTCGATATATCAAAATCCATAAATTTAAGGGAAAAATCCTTCCTCGATTTGTCCATTAACAACATGTCACTCGTGATGCACCCAATGTACCATACTTCCCGCCAACTGTCTGCGTGACGGTTTTCATCAGTAAATCTAAGTGTGTGAGTCAGGACATGAGTTAATGATAATCTTCCGGTCTAAGGACCATTAGACATGCTTGTAGATAGAAATGTCTGATGACACCAAAACATGCGGAATTGCTACTGGCGAGTCTGTTCTCATAATCTCCCATCTTGGAGATTACCAAGTGTGAATGCCATGAGAGAGAGTCTCTTCTTCTTACGAGTACTCGCACATGACAGTCTGTATTATATGTGTCCTATCATAGTATGTCATCCAACTGCAGAAAATTATTTAAGAATATTGTTATATCATTTCAAGGTTCTCATCATAGTTGGGATCTTCCATGACCTTATTAATGTAACAAATATTCCAGGACATTATTATGTTATAGTCATGAAGAACATTGAACAATACAATAAGTGATCATTCTTGTAATCAAAGTACAAAATAGTTGGTTCTCAGGACACCAACCCTAACAAATATAACCGTAATAACTATAGGTGGAATCAGGCACATCGACATTCATATTCCCCCAAACATGATGTCCACTCCTATAGACTTGTGTTTGATAGAATTTGACCACATGATATAATTAATTATTATTTATATTGTTAAATTTTTATTCTATACTGTACATGTATTAAATTATTAATTGATCACCTATTTTTTCTTTCAGATTACATTGATTCCATATACAGATGATATCATCTATAGTCTTCCTCTATATTGTACTAAAATGCATTCTACTAGCTCTTTCAGGGTTCCATTGACTCATTTTCATTTTATAGAGAGGTATATGAACCAAAGATCTATGAGGTAGTTTGGTTTCATTCAGTATGTTCCTAACCCACCCAGTCAATTAGATTCACTACATTAACCAAAGATGTTAGGAAAGAATGATTTTTATTGGAGGAGATACCATGCCATATGTATTGATTTATGGAATAGATGATAGGAGTATTGGTTGCGATGGATGCGGAAAATATGTTTTCAATTGGTGGATCAGATGGATTATGAATCATGGTACTGTAGTTCCCCAGTCATATTTCTATCATGACATAAACAAGGCCTTCACATGTTAGTGTACATTCTTCCTTCAATAGTTCTGCATATTATTTTTTCATATTACATTACAATGGAATTTGTTTTAATAAGATTATCATGTCATTAATCAAAATTACAAGTATGATCCAATAGAGAGAGCCCCATTTTACCCTATATATTTTTATAGCATTGTGATAGTGTTTCTTCCTTAGATGGATTAGATTTATCAGGAATGTTCTTTGATTCACCACATACTGAGGAGGCTGTAGATCCTACCTTGCTTTCTGAGCCTCATATAGATGTACAAGGGGTTATGACACCATTATGGATGTTGTTGTTCCATATGAGGAGGGTGTTAGGCTTGATAAGACAAATGTTGATATTCCACAAGAGGAGGGTGTTAAGCATGATCAGTCAGATACCCATCAAGATTATCAGGAACACAAACATGTAGATATAGACATTGACTTGATTGAGTTGGAGGCATTATTACAGACGTCTGCAGCACTGCATATATCTTCATCCATGGTTGGTTAGTGTTCCAAACAACAGCAATTATCCTTAAATGTAGGACATGATATAGACGGTGAATCTATACATCCACTTCATGTAACACTAGAAGATGTGGAGGTGGCAGTTAATGATGATGTGCATCGTATGCTAGTGTGAAAACATAATGAAAGATGGTGTGGATGCATTCAATATACTCCTGGTTGTGGGATATGTGAACATCCACGCCAGAGGTGTAGATTTGGTTGATTTTTGATTTATGATACATTTTTAGGTGCCTTAATATTATCATTTATAGAGTAATATTTTTTAAATAAGTGTTTTACTATTATCAAATTATCTACCAATATCAATAATTTCTATTTGTTATTCATATTATTAAATAGTATTATTATCAATATATGTATAATAAATAATATGATAAAATTCATTAATAAATTTTTATTATTTAAATTAATTCAGATTCACATAGACTCTATATGAAAATATTCATGAACATAAAGAAATCATGAAAAATATTACTGATCATAATGATTTGAAATAAGATGTAAAATCCTAGAATATCATGGAACATGATTCTTTAAAAAAAATTAAATTGTATGAAGAAGAATTTGATTGAATAATGGATATTTCTAACTAGTAGTTGATAATGATTTATGGTTAGAAAAAAATTGATATGTGAGTAATTAGATGTTCATTTGGCCCATTTTGAAAAGATACATATTCAATCATTATAAATGGACAATGTTTCTACTAGTGTGTAATCTTCACTAGATAATTTTACTGTTAAAATACCTCCATCGTGTGTAAAATTATATAAATTTTGGAAATTATTGATTTGAATTTCTTCTAAAATAAAAATAATACTTATGTTGGTTACTAATGAACCATCTGTGAAGGCTGATGAGGGAAAAAGTCTCCACAAAAATCAGAATGTAATGTGAAGAGATCCCTACTATAAAATATTAATTATAACAACTTTTTTGATGTAAAATCATAAATACTAGAGGAACTAAACCAACTTCATTGAGAAATAAACTTAAGATTCCTATTTACATTAATAAGTATGGAAGACCAACCATATTTCCTTTATCGTTATTAAATTTATCGAATCTTATGATTTAAGGAAGAGGGTCATCATTGATGAACATTAATTATCTTTTAGAATATTTAAGACAATAATTATAAAGAATATATCATTATGGTTTGATCATATTTTTGGTATCATGAAGAATAAGTATTGAAGACGATCATCCTTGGTGAAGATATATAAGTTTTCAAATATAGATAGTCATAAGGTTAAAATAAATTATAGTGTATTATCTATATTAGATGATTTTTAAAACTATTATTGAATAGATCCTATATTATGTTGATATTTATCGGTGTTTCCCTTAAGAGGGAGGTAAATGAAGAAATATGAAATTATTTCCAGAATTAGTAAACCATTTAGAATCAATCCTTATTATTTTAGAATGTTCAGGATGATCATGTTACTAAAGGAGGAATGTTTTTATAAATATCTCTTCCTTTGATAACAAAAAATTAAACTGAATGGAAAGGGGTTAAAATTCGATTAGTCAAATACCTAATAAAAGATCAAGTATGGATCTTCTCAAAGGCCATTTATCCTTCTTTTTACAATTTAATGTTTTTTATCAATTTTTTAAAGTGTGTGCCTAAGTTTTAGGTTGGTTGTTCTAATAAATTTTTCATATCTAATTTAATATCTTCATCAGAAAATAAAATTGGATTCCCCATTATGATAAGTGCAGGAGTTCTAATTTCATATGTCTTCATGATCAGTCATTAGAGGACAACATTATTTCCCTAATTGAATCCTCTTGCTTTCTAGACAGAGTATGAATCACATATGCCTAGAGTGAAATAATTGACGACACATACTTAAGTATGACCTGATTCTGGCAATCGAACAGTCTGCTAAGAATCAGACTAGTTGATCAATGTTACCAAGAACACTATTGTTAATATTTTCGCCTTTTTGGTCAATATATATTAATATTTATTTTCATATGTTGACATTTTATAAATATTAATGAATTTATAATTAATATGTACTTATATTTAATCGGAATTTACATATATAGATTATTTTTATTTTAATTAAAAATTCTGTTGGAAGCGCAACTTATTTATTTATAATTATTTAATGGATAACTATTATTCATTAATACTAAATAATAATTGTAAACATTAAATAATATTTATTAAACAATTATTAATAATTATTATTTATTTATTTATATTTATTGTTATATTATTGATATTTTTTTCATAATAAGAGGGGATCACCTTCATCGTGTTAAATATTTATTAAAATTTATCAATATTAATTTAATATTTACTATTATTTAATTGATATTTATTTATATTTTGTAATATTTGTCAATTTTTACGTATATATTATTATTTTCTAATTAATATTTATAAATATAAAAAAATATTTGTTTCATATTTATTATTTTTATTTTTATTAATCAATACATAATTAATATTTATATATATTTGTAGATATCTTCAAGATTTTTTAATTAGTAATTATATTGTTTAATTAGTATTCCTGAATTTTTGTAATTAAAATTTTAATACGATGTGTGAACGGGGTTCACACATCCTTTTTAAATTTTATAAAGTATGTGTAAACCCCGTTCACGCATCCTGGCAAGAGAATATGCATGAACGAGGTTCACATTTCTCCAGACACATTTTTAAAAATTCCACTATCCCTATCCAATTTTGTTGAAAAATTCCAAAACCCTGTTTAAAATATTACCCATGATAAATTAAAACAATTCCTTATATTATACTAAATTATTATATATAAAAACTAGAGAAATAATAATTATGTAACATATAAGGAAAAACATGTATTTTGATTTAAATTAACAGTGTGTATGCATGGGTCAGTACACATCGAATCATATTGTGTTGTTAAAAAGGAAAAATAGATGGGCATTGGGGAAGAAAGAGAGAATCCATGATTGGAGGGAGTGAGGTGCGTGTGATCACACTGGTATTTGTCGTCCTCACGGTGTTGGGTTGTACGAGAAGAATAGATATGGTGGGTCTAGAGGTGGCCATTACTCTATGATGGATACAATGGAACACCATGTATAGAAGAATCAAGAGGATGGAGAGGGGATAATACGAAGGATGTAGAGCATGGCATGAATGATAATGGCGAGGAGAAGGAGGTACATGGTAGTGGGGTGGGAGGCGAAACGGGACATCGTCTTTTAGTTGTACATTACCAGAAGAAGACTGATGATAACATGGATAAGGTTCTAGAAATATATTAATTTAGAGGCTTCTAAACACCGTACAAGACACTTATATATCCTTGTCATTATATACATTTGTGCTCAATGTCCCCAGTATAAAGATGCCTTTCCTGAACCTTCTCAAGGTTCTCATAGTGCTTCTTCAGTTCAAGTTTCTGGGGTAGACGGTGACCGTTTGGACTCCCACCCCAGTACCATGAATCTCTTCATCCTTATAAATTTATTCCTCTCCATTCCCAACATATCTTTTTAAATTTATTACCATGCCCCCCTTCAAAATATGAACAAATGACATTAATTGTATTCTGTTTCTTTTACATCCCCAGTTCTCTTTATAGTTGCATTTGACGTGTTAAAATTATATTTTAAAAATGATAAAACATTAATATCAATGTTTCATCTTAGTGACATAAATATACAATATAATGATTTATAATAATGCAATAAAACTGATTTGGATGAAAAAAAAATATTATTTAAGAAAAGACATAAAAAATGGTGGATCTATTTATAGTGTTCTTTGGGAGTGTCACCCATAATAATAAAATGTAAAACCATAAATAATAATGGAGTGGGAGTTTATTTAATTTTTACCATTAGAAGACGTAAAATATTCCTAAAAATTTACAGGAATGAATCAAGAGGAAAAAAAGAATGAAATTTTTTTATAAGCATAAATTTGTGATGAAAACATTGATGGGAAGAGGTAAAAATTATAATGAATTCAAAAAATTTCAAAAGAAATTTATAATATACACATGAATTATATATTTATATATATTGGATATAGAGAAAAATAAATAAATATGTTTATATATTTGGATAATTAAAATTATAAAATAAAATAAATTTATAAATAATAAAAACACGTTATATATACTTAATACAGCTGCATGCACCACATTCTTTCCATCAATGTTTGATTAGTCGATTCAACCATGTAAGGCATTCCACGAACTATTTTTCATATCACAGTCATATGCGTCTCCCATAGTACATAAAATTACCACTACAAGAAAAAAAGGTTTAAATGTGTTTTTTAGAATTTAGTGGCAATATAAACCACTAATAAATGTTAATTGATGATTTATAATTGTGTCATGTATTTGGGTATTGAGAATTTTTTTGCAAATGGCATTTCAAAATAGTTTATACCACAAAAAAATATTTACTAATACTTTTTTAGTATTTTATTTTCTTATATTTATTATATATAATATATATATAAATATATATTTATGAATATTCTTAAATATATATCAATGTCTATTAATATATATTTACATAATGAAATTTTCATTAAATATATAATATATACATTTATCTGAATATATATTATTAAATATAATAATATATATATACCTACATAATATATATATATAATTATAATTTATTATAAATAAATATAAATAAATATTAATAAATATTAAAAAATATTAAAAAATAATAACATAAATAAATACGAATAATTAATTATAAATATATTAAAATATAAATACATTTACATAAATATATATAAAGATATATATATATTACTAATGACAAAAAACTACATAAATACACACAAAAACACATAGAAATATATATATATATATAAAGATAATTATTTGTAAATATTAATATAAATATAAATTAAAACACACAAAAATATACATAAATTCATACACAAATAAATATATATATATGTATTCCCACTTGATATGTTTAAATATATAAAAATTAGTAATAAATAAATTATTATATATAATAAATAATAAATAATATAAAAATATGCACACACACAAATATATACATATAAATATATATATACATAAATAATATATATAAATATATATAAATATACAAAAATAAATTTAAATATATTTAAAAAAGATTTAAAATTAATAATTCATATGAAATGATTAGAAAATAAATAAAACATTAAAAAATAAAAAATTGAAAATATTATTCCATCATTATTAATTTTTTAAAATTTTAAATAAATAATAATATGTTCATATTAAATAATGAGTAATAAAAAATAATACATAATGCATAATAATAATAATCAGAACATAATAATTACATTAATAATAAGAATAATAACAAGTAAACAATAAGAAATACATAATTTTATATTTAAAAAGAAAAAAACATTTAAAAATAAGTAATTTTTTCCCGTCATTATTTAGTGGTGGTTTAAATCAATTCTAAATGAACAAACACTAACTAAAAAACCATCATGAATTAGATATAGTTTTCTAAAACGTCTACTAAATAAATAACAACTAAAAATTTAGCATATGTTTTTAAAATCGAAGATAAATAAAACACCGCTAAAGCCCATTTCATTTTTTAGTGTCCTTCAAGAAGACTCACCACCATTTCTGATCTCAGACACATAACCTTATACCATGTTTCCCTGACCACCAATTCATTTCCATGTATGAGAGCTCCCAACACTTCTAACTGGTGTTTCAATAAGTATACCAACATTGTTACAACATATTCATTCACATTATGAACTACCTTTTATCAGTGCTAAATGAAAATCTCTAATAAAGGATGTACTTTTATCAACACTAACTAAAATAATTGATTAACACCGTCTTTATGACTACTACAAAATCATTAATAACATCTAGTTTTTATTAGTGTTTTTTAGCTCTGATAAAGACTGTTTATGAGTGTTTTAGTTTCCTTTATCTATGTTTTTTTGAACTGATTAAGTATCCCTCTATCCTCATTTTTCATTGCCCTATTAAAATGTTACCTTTTTAGAAAATATAAATTATAAATGATCACTTATTTATATATAAATATATATTTATTGATTTAAATAAAATATACTTTCTTAAATATAACTTATATGATACGAAATATATTTTGACATTTAATATATAATTTATTTAGTGAAAATGGTTTAAAAACAATTTTAAATTAATACTAATTATTAATTTTTAAATTATAATTAAGTAATAGTTATTTAAAAATAATTTGGTGACAGAAAAAATTGATGAATTAATTAATATTTAAAAAATAAGTTGAAAATGAGACATGAACATAAAACATCCATAACTTTTGACCTTGATGTCCTTTTAGGATACATTAGATATGATATCAAATCTTACATAGTTGTTTAAATATTCAATATATACTTATATAAATAGATATAAACATAAATATTATTTTTTAATGCAAATAAACTTTTTATATAGCAAAAAATGGGCGTTGAGATGGAACCATTGTTTGACAGATATGTTTATATAGACGAAAATATATAATATAAACTACATGTGATACGATTGTTATCTTTATTATCAATATGTTATTATTTTATCATATTTACCACCATCCTCATTTTAAGGGAATAAATGATATGGGATGCATGGTGAAATGTACATTTTAGTGGAGGGATAAAAAAAATCCTCACATATTCATCATAAAAAAGTTAGGTTGCATTTGATATTGTAAAATATTTTAAACTTTTATTTATCAAATATACATTATAAATTAGGTTATATAATGTTTTATTAAATTGAAGTAAAATAATATTTTATACAAAATATATGTCCTGATAAATTTATTTTTAAAAAATAAAATAAAAGATGGTTTTTTTCAAAACCAAATCTATCAGTTTCATTTTTTATCATTTGAAAAAAAATACATTTATATCATTCATCACATTTTAAATATTTTTTTAAATATGAAATCATAAAATATTATGTAAAACCATATATGAATATAGTTTTTTATATATATCTTTATATTTAAAAAATATGTAGTCATGTTTTGCAACATTAATCCACCATGGGACACCATCAATAAAGGTCATGTGAGTCAGAAAAGGCTAAAACTGTAACCCAAAGCCAACAAACCAAAATCACCCACATATACTCATGATCATTTCTGGTAAAACGTGGGGATATATTTTGAGTTTCTCAATATTAAATTAAACCATAAGATATAATGGTGGAAAAATTAGAAATTGTATATAGATTTTGAATCATCTCATAATTAGGATGATTTGGATTGAAATGATGGTGGAGAGGTATATTATAAAGTAATTAATATTATTATATTTCAAAATTTTCAAAAACAAGATGGAATATAAATTAAAACCATTTCTTCTATTTTACTAAATTATTGTGCGAATGAAAACTAGAGAAATGAAAATAATGGAATATGCAAGGCAAAATAGATATTTAAATTAAAATAATCAGTGGATATGCATGGCTCGACAAACATGTAATAATATTGTGTAGTATAAAAATGGAAAACTAATGGGTGTTGGGGAAGACGAAGAAGATCAATTATAGGAAAGAGTGAGTTGCGTGTGATCACACCGGTATCCAACATCCTCAGGGTGTTGGGTAGTCATGAAACACCATGTATTGAAGCAGTAGGAGGATGGAGAGGGGAAAGGTGAGTCATGCATCCATGAGCTCTAGTATGAATAAAACATCCAGGACTCTGACAAAAATGTCCTTCAAGACTACAATGTGGAGAGAGGAAAGGTTGAATGGAATGAGGTGGAAAATAAGGGTGAGGACAAGGAGGTTCGTGGTAGTGGACAGACAGATAAAAGGGAATACCATCATGCCTCGGTTCCTTACCTGAAGAATCCTTTTTAGAACCCTGATATGGTACAGGAAATCCATTAATTGTATGTCTTCCAAACACACATATTTATCATTTTCATTCAATAAGTATTTTCTCATTATTCTAATGTCTTTCCTAAACCTTCTGTAGGTTCTTCTAGGTGGTATTAAATTTAAGATTCAGTTTAAAGTGGTGTTCCCATTTTACTCCCACCCCACAATGATGAACCTCCTCATTGTGGCCATTTTATTGTGGTGCATGGTATATGTCTTTCCATACTTATTACCATGCTCACTTTGCACCTTAGCCTTGAAGGCAATATCCGTCGAAGTCGTGGTGGTTTTTTTGATAGCATAGGTCATCACCAAATCTTCTCCATGCTCAATCTTCACCTTAGATGATGTCCCGAAGGGACTCCCACCCCACTTCCATAAATCTTCTCCACTAAATTCTATTGCCCTCAATGCTATACATCTTTCCAAATTTATTACCATGCTCCCACTCGGCACCGGAGCACTGATAATTATTGATCTTCAGTTTCTTTCACATCCTGAGCATATTTTGGTGTAATAATTGTGTTAAAAAATGTAGAAACATTAATATGAATTGTTGAATGGGGTGTATTTAATATAAACCAAAAATACATAGAATAATGCATTAAAACTAATGTGAATAAAAAAAATGTTTACATAATTAAATTTCATTAAATATATAATATAAACATATATCTCTATATATATTATTTAATATAATAGTATATATATACACATACATCAACATCATCATTATTAAATTTATTCAAAATAACCAAGTACAAAGCAAGGGAAAGGGGGAGAGGAGGCAACGGCCCCCTCCCTATGGGGGCCTAAAATAGTGAAGGCCAAGAGACTCACATCGGATCAAATTGAGGCCTTCTGGTAAAAGAGAGGTAATATTAGGGAGACATCTAATGCTGGAGTCGTGTTCTGCCATCGTAGTCAAGTGATCTGCAACCTTGTTACCCTCCCACCATGTATGAGTAACCTAGATGTTATGGTTGAGATAAGCATGGCATCTTCTGATGG
This sequence comes from Viscum album, assembly GCA_963277665.1. Lineage (NCBI taxonomy): Eukaryota > Viridiplantae > Streptophyta > Magnoliopsida > Santalales > Viscaceae > Viscum > Viscum album. Next base: position 70,711 of record CAUJRU010001618.1, read on the forward strand.
TGTACTCAATCGACCAAGGGATGGATCTGGTGCCATGAAGGGAGTCATGCAGAATCATCGAGTCTGTTTCAACCTGCGTGAGAACCAGGTTTCTCTGTTTACACAGGGTTAGGCTGGTAAGAGCTGAATTTGCCTCTGCCGATATTGGGGTGTCGCTACCATAATATGTAGTGAATGCTATGAAGACACTTCCACCTATTTCCTAAACCACTCCTCCTCCCTGCGTGTCCCCCAAGATACAAGACCAATCCGTGTACAATTTGAGGTCATTAAAGGGGGGGGGGCACCAACTGATCCATCTTCCTCGATCAAGCAGTTCTGAAGAGCCAGAATGGAGAAACCTCAGGGACGGGTCTTCCCGCCAGTTTCTTAAGAACGCAGCCAAGTCCACTAGTAGACTCTTAGTCCTCATAACGATGGTCTTGTCAGTGGATGAAATCCCCTCACACCTAGCCTATTTCCTGGCCTGCCATAAGCACAAACAGACGGCATTAAAAATCACCGCCCGAGCCGACCGTTCCAGTCCCGGGTTTGTCCCCCCATGGAACCTGTTGTCCAATAATGAATCCACACTTGTGCACGCAACATGGATGGAAGTAAGGGAGATAAAGAACATCCACTCGCTCTAAGCCCATTCCCCTTCAAAAAAAGTGTGGTCTACGCTCTCTTCCTTTTTTCCCTTGCAGCAATGACAGCAGGAGGCCAGGAAGATCCACACTTTATTGATGTTGTCTTCAGTGGGAAGCACTCTGTTCCGGAACCTCCAAACGAGGAAGACGTACTTCCTTGGGATCCCCTTGACCCATGTAATCGAATTCCATTTTTCATTGGACTCCAGACTGGGGGAGAGCATTCGAAAGTCCTTCAGCATGAAGTTCCCTGACCTCGATGGGGTGAACACACATCTGTCAGGCTCTGCGTTGAGGGTGATCGTCTCAAAGATAGCATGTTAATCCTTATCCAGCACTGCATTAGCGAAAGGTTGATGCAGACTCTCCTCATGAAAGGAGATAAGAGGGGCAGGGCACCCTGGATATCCGATCACCGAGCCAGCCCAATTATGGGATCAAAACAAAATATTCCCCTCCCCCACCATCCACCGAGCATGTTGATGAAGCATCTGGATGAGATGGAAAATTCTTGCCCAAACGGGGTATCTCTGGGTGACAGTTCCATCCATATTACCACTGTAGTTTTGAGCCATAGTGCTACCCCACAAGGTGTGTTCCTCAATGACTTCCCATGCGAGTTTCGCATTCATGCAGGTAACCAGGCCACCCATGCTTCGTACATTGATCCCCCCATCATGGAAAGGGTGGTCCATCCTCTCCCAAGAGACAGAATGCATTTTATTTCAGATAGGGAATCCCAAATAAAACCAGCCAGCTCCATGTCAATAGTTTTGATCACTCCTTTCGGCACAGAGGTGGCAGCCAGAGCGTGCACCTGGACAGCAGATAAGACATTGTTAACCAAGGCGATGCGCCCCCAAATGACAAGAGGTGGTTCTTCCAGTTGATAACTCGTCCCGTGACCTTACTCACTACAAGGTGGAATTCCCGTACAAGCAAGCAGCCTAGAGAAATGGGGGTGCTGAGATAGACCAGGGGAAATGTACCCTGTTTCATGTCCATTTTGTTGCAGACTTGGTTGGCCCAGGTGGAAGCACACATGTTAGATAAGTAAAGGTTGCTCTTGGAGTTGTTGATAAGCTTCCCGCTCCAAAAGCAGTACTCCTCAAGGGTCTTCTTGATTCCCCACGCTGACCTCTTTCCCGCATTAGAGAAGATAATGGTTTCTTCCGCGAACATCAAATGGGTTATGGGATGCATAATATGTTTTCTCCTAAAAGGAATGATCCTACCACTTGTGATCTCTTTATTGAGAAGTCGTCTTAAAGTATCTTGCATGAGGATGAAGAGGCTAGGCGCGATCGGATCTCCCTAATAGAGACCACAGACTGCCTTAAAGAATCCGTTTGATTTCCCCAAGAAGGTGACATAAATAAATACGTATAATTTTGTATAAAAATAAAAAAATATAAATACATTTACATAAATATATATGGAGACATATATATTAATGATGACTAATATATATACATAAATATATATAAATACACACACAATATATATATATATATATATATTAAAAAATAAAAATATAGATATAAATATAAATATAAATATAAATAAACATATAAAACCATATAAATATACATCTATACACACATACATAGTGACATATATGTATTTTCACATAATATAAATAAATATATATGAATAAATAATAAATAATACATGATATATAATATATATTATTTAATATGAAAATATGCACACAAACATATGTACATATAATTATATATATATATCCTTATAACATATATAAATATATATAAATAAAAATAAATATATTTAAATAAATATATAAAATTAATAATTAATAATAAATGATTAGGAAATAATAAATATTTAAAAATTTAAAAAAAAATATTAATAATTAAGTATTATTATTTATTTAAAATTTTAAATACATAATAAAAAGTTATTGTTAAATAATGAATAATAAAAAATACTACATAATGTATAATAATACTTATAATGTAATAATAACAGTAACAATAAAATTAATATTAACAAATGAACAATAAAAAATATATAATTTTAAATTTTAAAAGTACAAACAATTTTTAAAAAAAAATTAACTTCTAAAACATATTATTTAGTGGAGGTTTAAATCACTGTGAAGTTAAAAAACACTAAATAAAATGCCATCATGAATTGGATTTGGTTTTTTAAATCATTAGCTAAAATAAATAACAATTAAAAAATTTATTATTGCTTTAGAAAACAACTACTAAATATAATGTTTTTAAACATTGTTTCTTTTTCTAGTGTCACTTCATTATACTCACCACTATTTCGAATCTCATACACTTCACCTTATACCCTTTTTCCCAGAATACCAAATATATTCCTTGAATGAAAACTCCAAACACTTCTAACTTGTGTTTCAAGAAGTATACCCAAATCGTTACAATATATTCAAGCACATTAAGCACTACATTTTATCAGTGATAAAAAAGAACTAATAAATGTGGTACTTTATCAGCACTAACTAAAATTACTAATGAACGTGGTTTTTATGATTACTACAATAGCACTAATAAAGGATGGTTTTTATTAGTGTTTCTTTAGCGTGGATAAATACTAGCTTTATAAGTGTTTTCTTAGCCTTTATCTGTGCATTTTTTGTACTAATAAGAAACCCTTTGTAATAATATTTCACTTCACTGTTAATATGTGACCATCATAGAAAATATAAATTATAAAAAATCACATATTATTATATTAATATATTTTTATTAATATATATAAATATATTTTCCTAAATATGATTTATATTATAAAAAATATGTATTGACACCGCAAATATTAATTATATAGTTAAAAAGTTTTAAATATTATTATAAATTAATATTAACTATTAATTTGTAAATTAGAAATATGTAAGTGTGATTTAATAATAATTTGGTGACAGAAAAATAAATGAATTATTTAATATTATAAGACAAGTTGAAAACATGACTTGATCTTCTAATGGCCATAACTTTTGATCTCGAGGGTTTCATAGGATCTATGAGATATAAAATCATATCTATGAAATATATCTTCATTATCAAGACCAAAGGGAACCCCAACCTGTTTATTTTCTATGTAAAAAAGGCAAAGAAGGCCTCCAAAACTGATTTTTTTAGTTGGGATACCCAGATTTTTCATCATTCGATTAAATTTCTTCTTTGTTTAGAGGATTTTCATGTCCTTTTCTCTATGGAGACATAATTTATATATAGGGATTATATTCATATATATATTATGGTGTTAAAATATTTTTTTTTCATATTTCAACACTAAAAAACAGGCCATTATCAATGCTAAAAAAGAATTTATCATCGTTTAAAAGGCATTGATAATTGAGGTGATATTAATAGGGTATCACTTTTACAAGTTCTAAGAAAATAACAGATAAATGCCCCTTTAATTTGTGATAAAAAGGGACTGGTAGATGTGACATTTTTTTAGTATTAAAAAAAAGCACTCAAAAATATCCTTGAAGGCATCTTATGGATCCTAAATTGACACCTAAATCAACTGTTATGGTTGTTTGATGTTCAAGTCACATTTTCAACTTATCTTAAAATATTTATTAATTCTTTGATCCAGTTTTCCGTTCAGGATCTATAAGATATGAAATCGTATCTATAGATGATCTATTCATTTTCATGAACAAAGGGAACCCCAATCTCAATACTTTGTATGTAAAAAAGGATTTTAAGGCCTCCAAAATTCTGTTTTTAGTTTGGATACATAGATTATTCAACATTCAATGAAATTTATTCTCTTTGAACAGGGTATTATTTTTCTTTTTTTGTTAACACATAATTTATATCAATTTATTTGTTTCATATAGATATTATGGTGATCAAATAATAATATTTTTCATTTTTCACAACTATAAAACATGGATTTATCGGTTGTAAAAAATATTTTATCTGCCATAGAGAAGCGCTGATAATCAAGGCACTATTTAAATTGGATCCCTTTTATTAGTGCTCAAAATAATTCTAATATATTTTAGAATATAATTCTGTAAATCGGAGGGTAGACCGACACCCCCCCCCCAATAAACTATACTTACCCCCTTTCACGAATAACTGGAATTCCCACCCACATGTGCCACCACCACACCTAAATAGCCCTAGGCGCACCCCCCTAACCCGAAAAAAATCCTAGCACCCATTGTACCTGCCCACACACCCCAACCATCACTTGGATTTGGACCTAAGACCTCCCTTTTGCGTGACTACACCTTCACCACTCGTCCATCAAGGTTAATTCTCCATTACTGATATATATATTAATTTATTTTTATATATATAATTATGTTTTTATATTAATTATTATATTAAAATAGATTTGTATTAAAATAAATATATTTATTTATATTAATATACATATATATATATATTGTTAGTTATGTTTATATTTATATATTTATATATATAGTTATATTTTTATCCATAAATTTATTCATATATTAATATATATTAATAACATAAGTTTCAAATAAACATATAAAATATGTTTTCTTGTTTGTGTTTATAAATAAATTAAGAAATACAATATACATACACATGTATGTATTATATATTCTTATGTATATTCATATGATAGAATATATAGATAATATGTATCTGTTTTTTAATACAATCACACACTAATATATATATATATATATAGAAACACATTCACAGACACACACAAATTATATAGTATTACAAATATTCATATATTTAGATTTTATACATAATAAATATTAATTTTTATTTAGATAAGGCTTATATATTGAGAAATTCATTTTATATGTAATTTTTATTGATTATTTATCTATAAATTAAGTTTTTATGTGTTAATATATATAATATATTTATATATTGTTATATAATTGATTATAAATAATAGTAATTATTGAATATTGATTACATTTCAAAGTTATAATATCAATATGATTATTATCATAATGTATATATTTAGTCTCTAATGATAAAGTGGAAAACAACCACTTAAACCATTATGAAATTCCATTTAATGTTATAAAAAATTGTATATCCTGACTTAAATCTCAATTTTGGAGGAATTTTGTGCCTTTTTTGCCTCCAAAAATGCAATTGATCGATCTCATTTGTCATCAGTTTCGAGATATTGTTCCAGGTTTCAATTTGATTGGTGGTAGAGGTTAAACGGACACCCATATCAAAATTTTAGTTTCTTTGATGTTTGAGTTACGTTTTCAACTTATTTTTTATCTTTTATTGGTTTTCTGATTTAATTGTTAATTAAAATTGTTATTAAATGATTACTACTCTATAAAAATTAGCACATTATCAATTAATAATAATTTTTATAATATTTTATAATCCAATTTCCCTAAATATATTATATATTATTTGTAAATGACTATTTATACATATCTAAAATATATTTAAATATATAAAAATATATAAATTAATATATTTTTAAATGAATTAATTGAAATATAAATTTTATTAGCACTAGTAAAAAGAATGATGAATAGACCCCCTTTTATCATCACTACCAAAAAACTGCTGATAAAATGATTCTCTTTAACTGCACTAAGAAAGAGTTGATAGAGGGGGAGACCTTACTAGTGCTAAATAAAGCACTGATAAAGGAATATATTTAAAAATGCTTCTTTAGAACTATTAATGGGTGGGGCTGCCAGAATCTGTTTTTGGGGTTGTGTTTTTTAGTTATATAAAATTAAAATATATACAAATATATTATGGAAAAAATATGATAGCCAAATTATCATTAATTCATTATATCGATGGGAAGGGGCTCTCTGTGTTTTTTGATATACTATGGAAAACCCTGTCATGTGGAATCTATACTATAATATTTTGAGTTTCCCCTGTTGGAAATGAAGGTAATCGTGCTACCCATTTTCCTACCCCTTTATGGGGTACTCAGGAACCCTTTTTCTGGTTTTCTTGTTATTCCACCCAACAAGTGTAATGTTGCATCATAAAATCTTTTAAAAAAATATTTCATTTCCATGATATATATATATATATTCATATATATATATATAATTACATAATTATATATATAAATTTTATTGTGTAATAAAATTATACATATTTTAATATAATTTTTTAAAATATATATATAAATATATTAAAATGAATAAAAATTATCCATTTCCATTAAAATAAAAAATTATCCATTTTATTTAGCATATAAAAAAATTAATATGTTCAAATCTAAAAAAGTCACCTTACATTTGGGAGAGCTGAGTGTGGAGATACATCTTGAAAAGTTATTAAGGAGAAAATCTCACACACAGAGTGTGGGGAGGGAATAAAAGACTCATTTTATGTGTATTCTTCCATGACACATCACGATGAAGTGTTGCAGGGACAAGACACCATGACATTATGGAATTTCCATCGGTGGTGTGCTACCATCAAACTCGGCCACCATCAATCGCCATTGTCACCTATGGCTATTGTCACTTACTGTCGAGTGTTACGAAGATAATTTTTTTCCTTCTACTTCCCACCATTGTTGACATAGTTGGATGTTTCACCAACCCCCCCTAATAGTGTGGTAGTTGGAACCCATGGAATAAGCCCTTGGTAGGTGGAATCCAAGAGAAAGGTCCTTAGGTTGGTGGGTGATTCATGGGAGTTGTAGCAGACTTGTCACTTCCCACCATTCATATTCAAGGAATGTAAGGGCAGTTTCTGTCGACATTAATTGATCCAAGATATATCTTCCATACAATAGAAACTTGAGAGCTCCATGTGTGATTAATAAAGGGTGGTTTGTGAGGTGTACATTGTAACCATTTATTTTTTATAATAAAAATCATGTTTTCCTCCATTTATCTTTATTAGTTGCCATTAAAACACAACAACTAGTATTAGACAGATTTCCAGTGAAACAACATTGAGCGGTTGTGTTTTTCCGGTTACTAGAAAAATCATGTTGCTTGGAATCTATTTTTGAAAGAATAATTTGATTTTTCATGGAAATCCAATTTCAATGATGAAAACAGTGTCACAAACAGTGATAAAATAAACTTCCTAGGCTTGGTAAACTTCAGTCAACATTCAGGTACTACAATACCCCCGTGATAGGGAAGAATGTATTGTTCTTAGGCCTGAAAATTTTCTAGAGAAAAGTTGGTAGCTACTCCGCCATGTTAGGAAAGTGCCATTTCATCATTACTTCATCAGAAGATCTCAACCGGTGATACTGTTTAGATCATATCTTGATCAATCGGTGTCTCATTTCAATGATCCACTAGTCAGTTCCACCATTTTGACTATTCCGAATGCAACAGTGGGATCCAATTTCCTAGATTTTAAACATATTTTTTCAGAATTTAAATTAAACGTAGGGAACATCCACGAGAGTTGGTCGACGGTCCAGAAACAGATTCCTAATACAATGTTGGTCTACATATGGTATGAGACCATCATTAACACTTTGTCCTTGTGGTATAATGGGTCGGATGAATAAAAACTATCAAAGGATTCTTTAAGAAAAAGGGTCAAAGTATCAACTGAAAAAAAGGAAATGCAGACACGCACATGATAGTCACTATGGAAATCACTCTTTTCTCCATTGAAGAAGAAGAGACATTCCTTTGTACATCTGGCCAAGAAATAAAATGGGTGGTTGATAATGCAACATTGTACCACGTCACTCCGCATTGTGAGTATTTCTTAATATATCAAGCTGGTGACTTTGGTGCAGTCAAAATGGGAAATACCTGTTCAGCTGAGATTTTTGGCATGAGTGATATCTCAATCAAGACAAATTTTTTACACACAATAACCCTAAATGATTTTCAGAATGTTCCAAGCATTAGACTCAACCAGTAATCATGTATAGCCTTTAGAGGACAAGGTCATGACAATATCTTTAGCAATAGAGCAGGGAAGATGTTTAAAGGAGCCATGATCAATGCCCAATGACACATTTGTAGTATGTTATACAAAACTCATGTGACGATATGTGTAGACAGCCTCAACACAGTGGAAATAGATACCTCATCCAATATGTGGCATATGACACTCATCCACATGAGTGAAAGAGATTTATTTATCCTTTTGAAGAAAAGGTACATCAGTATTGACAATGATTCATTACATGATCCTTGTAAATAATTCTTGTATGGGAAGAAATATAGAGTCTCATTTGATACTTCTTCATCAAGGAATTCAGAGTTGTTGGAAATCATGCGCTATGATGTATGTAGACCAATGGAGGTGGATTCACTGGGAGGTAAAAAATATTTCATATCCTTTATTGATGATGAATATCGAAGTCTGTAGGTATTCTTCATGTGGATGAAGGACCAAGTACGGGACTACATCAAGATGTTCTATGACATAGTGGAGTGTGAAAATAGAAGAAAGATGAAGTGTATTCAGTCATAAAATGGAGGAGAGTACACATCCCTGGAATTTGATGCATATTACAGGAGTCAGGGCATCTGAAATGAAGGGATGGTCCCACCCACGCCACAACATAACAGAGTTACAGAAAGGATGAACAAAACCATTATGGATAAGGTCAGAAGCGTGATGAGTTTTTCTAATATCCATAATACATTCAGATGAGAAGCTATTCAGGTTTCATGATACGTCATCAACAGATCACCATTGTTCCCACTAAATTTTGAGATCACATAGAAGAAATATTATTGTAAACATCAATCATACTCTAATTTATGAGTATTTTAATGATTGGAATTTTCAAACATATTTATGGAGATCAAGAAGAATATAGACACAACATCTACTCTACGCATAATCATTTACTATGGAGATGACGTGTTAGGATAAAATCCTTGGCACCTAAAGGGTAAAAATTTGATCATAAGATAATATTTCAGGTTCGGTGAGAATGATATTATTGAGGAATTTAAAAACCTATAATTTCAAGAAAGGAAAAATATCGAGGACACAATTCATAATCTAAAATATGTACCATCACCACCTATCAATGAAGGGAAGGAGGTGTAAGATGTCTCATCGGTATTGGGCCAGGAGGTAGTGAAAGAGGGTATTGTATAGGGGAAGACTCAATTCTCTCTATAGGAAATTCAAAAACCATCACATGAGCATAGGGATGTTGTGCCCCCCAAACCTATCATTTTATAAGATTGAAGAACTTCATGAGGATGTATTCATTCAAGAAAATATTCAGAGTCAAATTACCTATTTCTGATCAATGAGGGGCATCCAAAGGGATACCAGGAAATCTCATCTCATCCTTAAAAAAATAAGTGGTTGTATGAAATAGATGATTAGATGGATTCTTTGAAGAAGTACCAGTCATACGATTTGGTGGAATTACCCATATGTAAGAAGGCACTTACAAAAAAATGGGTGTTCAGGCTGAAGAAGTATGGTAGAAAAATGGAGTTTGAGCCCAAAGCTTAGTTAGTTGATAAGAGATTCCTTCTGAATAAAAGGAGTTGACATTGATGAGATCTTTTCACCATTCATGAAGATGGATTCAGTCCGAGTTATTTTTGGATTGGTAGATAACGTGGAAATGAATATTGAATATATGGGTGAAAAGGCTAATTTTCATCACAATGAACTCTCCCAGGATATCTATATGGAGCAGCCTAATGTTTTCAAGGTTTTGGGACAAGAAAACCTCATCTGCAAATTGAAGAAGAGCCTGTAAAAACTAAAATAGTCTCCCAGATAGTGGTACAATATGTTTGACACATTTGCAGAGTGTCATAGATACAATAGGACACATGAGTACAAGTGTGATTACAACCATAAATTTCAAGATGGTAACATTTTTAGTCTTCTACTTTATGTTTATTACATGTTTATCATTGGGAAGGATGTAGTGATGATCACGGAGTAGAAGAAAGACTTATCCAAGTCTTTTGATATAAAGGACATGGGTGAATCTCAATAGATTTTTGTGATTCAAATAAATCGTGACATAAAGTAGATGTTCTTATGGATATCTTGGGAGAAGTAGGTTGATCATTTTCTAAAACATTTCAATATGGACAAAGCAAATTCTGTGATCATTCCTCTTCCTGGCAATTTTGTAAATGAGTAAGAGTTCATACCCGTCAACCATGGAAGAAATCGTGATGATGGAGATGATACAATACTCCAATGTAGTTGGAAGCTTGATTTTAGTTATGGTGAGTATGAAACTGGAAATAGATCATAATGTGGAAATCTTGTGGTGATTTGTCTCCAAAACCAAAAACATCAAAGGGATGCAGTCAAATGGATTCTCGGGTATATTAATGTTACTATCAAGCTATGATTATCCTATAGGGGAGCCAAACCACTCTTAGAGTGATATACATATGCCAATATGGATTCATATCCAGATAGTAAGAATTATACATCTGAATAAATCTATATTTTTCAAGAGGAGAAATATCATGGTTGTAAGGATGCAGAACTGTGATGGTTTATCCCCAATATAAGCGGAGTACATTGCTACTTCGAATGTTGGAAAAGATAGGTTTTGGATGAATCATATTATCCATGATATTGTATTCATTTAGGAAGTACATGGTTCATATCAAATGTTAATGTGCTTTGGACATGAGCAAGAACTTCAGGTACCATTCACATATGAAGCACATCGACATTCAATATCATTGGATATGTGAAGTGATGGATCAATGACCCTTATGATTTGTGAATATATACAAGAAGGAGAACCCGAAGGATATGTCTATAAAGGTTGATTCTTGTGAAACGAAATAATTTTACAGATCCTCTAATAGAGTGTAGCTTGAGGGGGAGAGTTGATGGTGAATTTTTGCCAGATGTATCCCACCATTACTATCAATGGTGGATGGTGCACCAACCCCACCTAATATCTTGGTAGGTGGAAGCCAAGGGAGATGTACATTGTAGGAGGAATCCATTGGATATGTCCTTTGGCATGTGGGGGATTGGTGAGAGTTGTATCAAACATGAATCCTATCTCCATGCCTATTTAAGGAGGGATAGGTGAGCATCATTCATCATCAGTTGAGCCCAGAGATAACTTATATCCAAGAGAGATTTGATATCTCCATGTGTTAGTATTAAAGGGAGGTGTGGAAGGGTTACATTGTAACAATAGTTTCTGCGTAATAAAAGGCATGTTTTATCTTTCCAATCATCTCTATTAGTGGTCAGAGAGCCACAACATGCTATCAGTCATTCTATATCTATGGGTGTTCTACTGTCGTCAGCTATAACTAAGTCGTACCAAAGTGTTCCACTATCACCTATGAAAGGTGATCCCTCCCACCATCTCATGCAACCATTTGGGGTAACTCAACACTCTTTGATAAAACTAGAAAATACTGAATCTTACTACCATTTCATGACTCTATTATAAAATGTCAGTGTTCCCTACTATTCGTAGAGTTAGTATAGAAAATCGCAATTATTCCCTTCTAATGCCAATTGTGAACATTCCCTTATACTACCATGTATACATCTACTACCTCTTGGCACCTTTCTACCACCACTGTCACCCTTACCAAAATATGAATGTTTGATGGAATATATGAACCATCACTGTAGACCAGGATCCACTAAAAATCTATATTCTCCATCAATAGAGCTCGATCGTTCCATTGTGAATACCTGATAATGTTGATAATGGAAGCCACTATTAAAACTACCATGAAAAAAATGAGTTGAAATCAAATCATCTTGAACCCCATGTTGACATCCCATAGATGAAATGAATGCATGAACAAGGGGGAAATAAAATGAGAAACAACCAATCACTATATGTGGTTGGAATAAGGATTCCAAATCCTAATACAATAGAATCATTCATACACAAATTGGGAAAAAATATGAGTTGATAATTATTACATAGGATGAAATAGTTATACATTTAATATTCCTATGATATATATTAAATTTGTGGAACTGTAAATGAATTTCCCACAATACATGTGTGATTCCTACAAAGATACTCTTTTCAAGACCTTGATTATACAACTAGGTAGGTCATGCTAAAGCTGGTTGACTCAAGGTAATCTTGTGTAAGGCAAGAAACTAATCATTCACTACCGAGTATTCTGTGGGTGGGCCATGCTAATGTTGTGTTTCATTAATTGATATGCAATATATTAATATATATAATATGTTACAATATATAAAGTTTATATTTAATTACATGTATTTTATGCATGTTATGCATGTAGTAAGTGTATGTAGTAATATATATATATATATATATATACATATATATGTTTGTGTGTGATATATGTTAATTTCTCCTAAATGGTTTGATTATTAATTATAATCCATCATGAAAGGATTAATTGTCATTACTGATCATTGAATAAGATTCTTTTAATTATTAGAATAAATATATATGGATACATTAATATGGCCAAAATGATTTCATTTAAGGAAATTTTTCATGGATGGCTATATAAATGGATGTGATCCCCCCTTTAAATATAAACAATTGTGAGTAAGCCTCTCATGTCTCTCTTCTTCACACTATAATGTTCATCATCCCAAAAAATAGTACTAAATCCTGTTAAACATTTGGGTATTCTTGAGATATGATCCTGAATCCATTGGTTGGTGTACCTCCCTCGGAGGCATGTTTTCTTTTTTACTACTAAGTGATCTTCATCAAGCATTCTCCTTCTCCGAGAATGAAGAAAACAACTATCTCTAACGATTTCTAGGTAAAGTATTTATAAAGTTTATTTATGTGTTTATTCTCAGCGATAGATCTTCATGTGTTTGGGTTGTCTTCCACTGAACATGGTCATGTGATGATAATAAAAAACCCAAATACTACTATCAAAGGTGCATACATCATTAAAAATTTAATATTTTTATTAATTTGTGAAAATTATGTTTTTATAGTAAAAAAATATACTTTTTATTTCCTAGAAATTAATTATAAATTTCCATTTATATTACACTTATTTATATAAAAAATAATTAAATATAACTTTAAATCAAGATAAATCAATTTTTAAATGATATATGTTATTTATTAATAGTTTATAAATAATGAAAAATGTGTCCTGAAGGATTTATATATAAATTTATAAATGTGTTTTATACATTAGTTGAATATAAAATGCTTGTATTTAATTGTTAAAAATTTCTTCTATAAAATTACCTTTTTAAATAAATAAATGGAATGATTCATGAAATAGAAATAAATTACTAATTTACATATCATAAAAGAAAATTTCTAAAGAGATTATAAATTCAAATATATGTGATATTTTGATTATATAAAAATGTTTATTTAATAGATATTAAATTATAAAATATTATAATTCATGAAATATCATATAAATTGAACATAATATATAATTTTAAGGGATAATATTGAGTGTGTTTCTTGGGAATAGTTTTTGAATATTTTGTGTCAGGGTTTTCATGAATTGGATTCTATCTAGAGTAATGTTTTCCCAGGTAGAGGTACTTAGGGTCAGACTGTGTAATTTCCTAGAGGTTTTCTTATTTTGGAATGTGAATGAGTTTGGCTATCCATCGATCTGGTCATACTCATGTGGAGCTTTCCATTATCATATAACTTTATGCCTTTACATAAATTGTACATGTACCTTATTAATATGATGAATATGTATATGTAGGATAATACATAACTTCTATTTTTTGTGATTAATAGAAACTTGTACATTTTGTATAGAGTTACACATTGATGTGGTATGAAAAAATTAATTTGGTTAATATAGTGGAGACTCCAAGACAAAATCACAAAATCAATGCATACAATGAATGGGAATAATATATGATAACATAATGATTAAATATGATGTATTAGTCTTAAATTTAATCTGCATATGATGTATAATAAATTGGTGAGACCTTAAAAGAAACAAACCTACTAATAATATGTGTTAGATTTTTACCAAAGAAACACTTGACATGACCTCAATCATCTAACTGGGCAGATCATGCTCGAGTTGAGTTCTTTTGGGTTATATTGTGTAAAGAAAGAAGGTAATTTAGGACACAAGATAATTCTTTCTTTTGGTCATTCTAATGTTGTGTTCCCTTATATCATATTTTATTAGCATGTTTTTGGAATTTTCTTTGGGTTATATTACCTAGGATACCCAAAGAGTATTAAGTAACCAGAGGAATAGAGTTAAGTGAATCCATGGATTGATTTGATCAAAGGGTTATCCACTCAACAATATATGATTCAAAATAGTTGTGATTTGGATGATAACTAACTTAAACAGCTATGTAATGTGGGAAATGCGAAATTATCCTTGCGTTTAGTGAAATATGGGTTGTGGATCCCTAAATGGATATAATATATGGATTCATCAATTTTAGTGGGAAAACTATCATTAAAATACTTTAATTAAAATATATAAGACATGATTTACATCTGATTAAAAGTTCTTTTACAGATAAAGGCCTCATCACCATCATATTAAACTTCATATTAATCTTTGAAATAATGATCTTAATTTATGAAAATCATAAGGCAGGTAGCATAAGAAAATATCTTGGGAAGGAGAGATATTCTATGAGTGCGAAAAATTTATTCTTGAGTAACCAATTATTGATTTGTTCAATAATTGTATTTAGTTTTTTATGTAATCATGAAATATTTAATTTATGGATTCAAAGGAATTTAATTCATAATTGACCTAATTCATTATAGTATCCTAAATTCAATTTGATTTGGTATTCCCATGATATTCAATAAGATTTAATATGATTGTAATGAATGAAGAATTACTAAAATAGATTTTTTTGTTATGGAATTCATAATATTTTAATTTTTTGAAATGTTATGGAAATGTGAATGATTTCTAGAAAAATTTACCAAACATTATAAAAATATTGAGAATGTATAGACTAGTCATATAATATCTAGAATATAGTAATATATTGATAATATTATTGGGTAAAAGTTCAACCTAAATGAAGAAAACCAGGTTGAAAAATTCATCAATTTTTCTTGATGAATAAATTCATGATCATTAAAACATAGGGATTTCATTAAGTAATTTTTATAAATCAATATGATTTTATTATCCAAAATATACATGAAGAAGAATGGGATCTCCATTGAATGTCACTGATAAGTACGAATGTTGTAATAATTAATTCTTTGATATTGAGCTAGTTTTGATACTGAGTATATGTTTTATAAGTGTTGTAAATATACAAGCATTCAAAAGCTATGGAATAATAAATTGAGCATGAAGATTTTATTTAAATGATGATTTTATTAGTTACTACATCGAGAATTTAATGTAAAATAATGCATCAAACATGGATTAATCTTTATAATAAACTTGTATCTTTATCTCAGTTCACTTATAGGATAAGATAGGTTTCTTAATAAATTTTTTTTCATGAGATGATTGATTTTAAGCACATGGTTTATGATTCATCAATTTATATTAAATGTTTTTGTGAAGAAAATTTGGATGAAAGTGTTTATCTATGATAAAATATTTATCAAAATATATATTTAAATATATGGCAATGTGATCCTTCCAGTCATTGGAAGGATATTTTAATAATGTCCTCTTTTTGGAAAATAACTTTCTAAAAACATAAAATACCAAATAAAAAATGGGAAAAATAATTTATTTGTTTAATATTCCTACTAAAAGGAAATAAATTATATTTATTAAATCACAATGTAATTTTTGTGGTATTAAAAATACATTCTTACAAGAATATCGCATATAATAAGATAGTGGGAGTATGTTTAAACATAGATAACTTCAAAATTAACAAATAAAAGATTAAACCAACATTAGTTTAAGTGATTCGTTACAATATATCCTAATTATTTAAGATATTTTACATTAAAGAAAAAAAATTATTACATTTAGTTATTATTAGAAATTGAATAGTACTTTTAACTAAAATATTTTACCAGTCTATGATTATAGTGATTATTCACTGAATTCACTAAAGAGTTTTTGATATAAGAAAATAAAAAATATAAATTGTTACATTTATCAACATTAACATGTGAAAATCAAATTTCAAAAAATGATTGTACCATATAATAAATAGTGTATTACACAATATATCTCATAAGCGTTTTGGGTTTAAAGTTAAACAAAAATATAAATAGTTTTATTAGTTACCATTAAAATTTGATATCAATTTGTCCTAAAAGAGATTAAGATGTCCTTGTGAAGTGATAAATTAAAAAATTACATTATTTATAAAATATTACCAGGAAAAAGTTTGATTGAAAGGGTTCTGAGGATGATGATGTTGTAAGTAGATATAGTTCTACATAGAAAAAAATAAATCATTATAAAATTTATGTAATGATCTTAGGATATCATAATTAATGTTAAAAGAGAGGATTTTAAGGAGTAGAATTCCTACATATCACCATTAATTAAACTCGCTAGCTTTATAAATGATTCTCTCGGAGAGTTTAGTAGGATTACTTTATTAGATGGTCACATAAATATGTGACATGAAATACATTGGGATGTAATATTTAAAATTCATTACAGTAGTAATTTCATGATGGTCATGTTATATCTCTATGTGTTCAAAACATTATAGACTGGTTGTAATTATTGTAAATGTATCATGTTATTATAATAATGGAAGTCTCTATTTATCAATCATTGATGTTTGATTAAATTTATTTTACATTAATTTTTGAATGATAGATATACTCTCAACGTTCAAGGAAGGAGTTGTCCCTAGCATATGGGCATCATGTAGATTAATGTGTTGTGATGAGATGTAATTATTAGCAAGAATAGATTATTATTTATGTTATAAAGGGTTATATATGATATATCAATGAATAAATTATAGACATAATAATTATAGACTTGTTACTTGGACAGATCTGCTAAATTATATCTCATGCAATGTCATATGGTCATAGATATACATAGTTTTGTATGTTCATTATCAATCTCTCTTACTCGAGGTTTCTGAGATACATATCAGGAGAACATTCACACATTGAATCCCTAATTATGAACTTCAACATATAAACTTAGCTAATCAGGGGTGGTTGGGTATGCTGTTGATCATGTCGTTCGTTGGAGTGAAACAAATATTTGATATTTCCACTTGTATGATAAGGAATGGAATGTTTCCCTTGAATGAATTAGTCCAAAGAAATTATTGGACATGCTTAGTTGATTCACATATGATGTTCTCATCTATATATGTGACATGTGATATTCTTATCATAT
Organism: Viscum album; assembly: GCA_963277665.1. Taxonomy (NCBI): domain Eukaryota; kingdom Viridiplantae; phylum Streptophyta; class Magnoliopsida; order Santalales; family Viscaceae; genus Viscum; species Viscum album. The sequence continues at coordinate 88,528 of CAUJRU010001618.1, forward strand.
TGATGAATACCATCTTATATATTCATCTACATGGTCAGTATTTTTGAGAGAATCAAGAAAATAATGAGTGGCATTCACTTCATTGGAATGTTCCATGTCTAGTGGTCACTCAATGTCATAAAAAAGAGTTTATATAAGATACATATGTTGTGTTTGATTCATCATGTTGTGGTAATACTCAAATAGATATAAGATTATGTTTGAAGGGGATCACACCCAAACCCTTAGTAGCATGAGTAGTACTAATGCTTTTTAGAGGTCACTCTTTTTTTTATATCTAAAAAATAGAGATTTCATAGTTTTTTTCATTGTTGCTTAGGCCAGCAGGGTTACACAACTAGGCCCGTGGATATGGTTAAAATTGTGGAATAGTTATATTTTTAAAATAAAAGGACATTGATGAAAAAATATATCAAAATGATTTTGGATGGATTGACTATGATTTTTTATGTTATTCATAAATTAATTTTGAGATATTAGTTCATGTGGGACATTATTAGATATTCACTAAACACATATATATAATATGATATTATATTTATATATACATTGTATTTATAATTACATGAATTTTATTAATGTGATGACTTTATTAAATACAAGTGATATTATATATATATATATATATTTGATATATATTTATTTCTCCCAAATTTTTAAATTACCGATGAAAACCATTATAAACATAATAATTTGATTGACTGGTCATTGTATAAGACTAAATTAATTATATAAATAAATTTATATGGATATTGTAATACGGCCGACATGTTTTCATTTTAGGAATTGCTCATTGATGGATATATATCGGGATGTGATCTATCCTTTAAATATAATCAATCATGAGTAATGTTCTCATGTATCTATTCATTATACACTAATTTTCATTGTCATATATGAAGTCATTTTCACCCCTTCATCCTTTGTGTAACCTCATGATATGATCACTGGTCCATTGGTCATTGTACCCCCTTGGAGGTTGAGTGATTTATTCCCTGCTACATGATCTTCATCATGCTTTATCCTTTACCGAGAATGATGAAAAATGATTCCATTAATGATTTATAGGTACACTATTTATACAATTTATTTACATGATAATTCTGAAAGATTTATTTTCCTACGTTAAGGTTGTCATCCACTAAACATGTTCATGTGATTATCATAAAAACCCAACAAATACCACCATTAAAAATTAGATGAAATCAATTCATCATTAACCCTATATTGATATCACATGGCCGACATGAATGATTAATCAAGGAAGATATAAAAAGAGAAACTAAAAATTACTCTAAATGGTAATGTTCATGTTTTACAAACAAGCAATAGGAAGAAAACAGAAGGGTTGACTCCACCATTTATGAGGAATACTAAGGCCATCAATGGAATAATAATTAGAAACACACAATCATTTCCTTATCATTAGCTATAGAATCCCAACATCAAAGCACCCATTGAAATAAATTTTTTACCATGTAGAAGACCATAAAGAGGAAAAAGTTTCATTAGGGAACCTCAACCCTTTCTCATGTGATATGGAGTTTAAAAATAGAGTATACTTGGTTCAGGACAACTCATTCCATGCACATGCAATCTGAGGATAGTGATGAGTCAAATGCCACGTGGGATGTGTAATTTATCTTAAATGAAGGATAAATTTGAATTAATCTTGATATGAACATGGGTGAAGATAGGGAAATTTGGGAAAGTCAACGACATGTTAACTTTATCATTGATAATTAAAGTATCATTTTATAGTAATAATTTCAATTAAATAAAAGAGAAATACTATAACAATCTCAAATAGAAAAAATGTTTTTGAATTTGAAGAGAATATTTGTTGATTCAAAGATCATATCATTTTTTTTATGCCTATGAATACAGTTGTCCAATGAAATTTACTATGGATAGAAAAAATCACTAATAAATTAGGATGATGCTATTTTTTATTTTTTGATGTATTTTTTAGTTTTAATTATTTTTCATGAAGTATACTATGCATATTAATATAATGTGTTCCTCTATTATATATCTATCTATCTCCCCCTCTTTTATTATCCACAGTGAACTCCCATACTCATGATTATGATTATGTGGCCTAAGGAATATCCTTTGGGAGTAATCTGGTGTTGAAATTGAATCTATGATTTTTATTATCATTATGATAATCCAAGGATAATTTTTTGGGGATGTAATCCTCAATGTGGCCATCTAATTTTTATCATTTTATTCTACACCCATTCTCCATAAATTTTGGATGTGGATGTATGATGTGCCTGGTGATTATTGTGTGCACAATACATTCCAAACTAGGGTAGAAGGTGTTCACACAAATAAAATAGTGTGACAATTAAAGATTTATAAATCAAGATGATGATGGATCTACAAGGATTAATCTCATGGGAGAGTTCCCCTTCTACTCTAACATCATTCATTCAGTTTTGCATGGAATTTTTATGTTATTTTCAGTTTTTTAGTATATTATCCATCCCCCGATTTTATCACTTTTTTTATAAAATAATAACACCATAAAAGTGATAATAAGTGAACTGAGAATTAGTGAGTGATTGACTATGATGCTCCTCAAGTGGTAAAACCCTAGTAAGCTACTATGATACAATTGAAAAATAATTGTATATTTTAGGAAACCCTACGAATGGTGTGTCATGTAATAATAAAACACAAAACACACAAAAATATATATATATTAATGTATATATATTAATATATTTATATTATTATCAATATATATATATTAAAAATATATATATGTTTCAAAATATACATACATATATAAAAATATAAAAATATATGGAATGTAAAATAATTTATTCTACTCTTAAATATGATTTTTGTGTTTCTATAAATGAATTTATGTATCTATATTAAAACTAAAATATATTAAAAAAAATATAGAATCATATATGTGTACAAACACACACACATGTATAAATACACTAAAAAAATATTCACAAACTCACACACATATAAATATATACACACACAAACATTACATTTTTTAAATAAAAAAATATAGAGATGTGATAGGTGCCTATGCTTTGAAGGAGTGGTTTACATGGTTGAATATTGCTATGTCTAGTAGAGCAGGGGTTGGGAGCCATGCTGATAGTTGGGGGGATCAAGCACTGATAAAAGGGAGAATGGGTGGAAATCAATTGTAAATAGAAGGTTGGGCTTAGGGGCCTGACCATTGAAAAAAGTGGGGCTCAATCCCTAATAAAATGTGTGTTTGAGAAGTTAAATAAGAAATTTTATATTTTCTCTTGTTTTTTTAGAGCTAAAAACAGGCTGATAAATGAATTATTTATCAAAAGTAAAAAATTAACTGATAAAAGGATTCATCTATCAACACTGGAAAAAAACTGATAAAAGGACACCTTTATCAATGCTTTTTTTAGCAATGATAAGTTCACCCTTTTATTCACTATTTTGGAACCTCTAATGGAGACCCCATTTTATCACTGGTTTGAAAATAAATTCATTTTTAGAATTGATAAATTTAATTTCTAAATTTGATAAATTTTAGTTCTATAATTGTTCTATTTTCTTATATTGAGACCAAGAGGTTATTTCATATATTTGAACAATAAATGAAGATTTATTTTCCTTTTATTTTGTTGTAATTATATCAATCCATTGACAATCATGATTATTATTTATAATGGTTCTAAAAAAAGAATACGAAATTGAAAAATATCTGATGTAATGAATAAGGTTGTCTGAGGAAGTATATTGAACTAAGAATAACATATGTAGAAGATATCAAAATGAATGTTCCAAAAAAATCATTATTTTCATTAGATTGATTACTTCTAGAAAATCTAAATCAGTTTATGTCTTTAAAATATATTCCACTTGATAAAGAATAGTTACGGGTTCCTTAGACAAGAGAAAGTTTGTATGTTCAATAAATATATGATTATTTCAGAAGCATGTTTACAGAATGAAGAATTAGAATAGAGATATCAGACATAGGTTTATTAGTCAGTTCACCAGGTATATAAAATGATGTGATTCCATGTTATAAACTTTTGAAATGACCTCAGATAGAGGGGTCAAAGAAATTGTATCAAAATGAAATTTCTAAGCAATGCAAATCAAGAATATTAACTGGCAGTCATCTGATAAAGGAAACAGATATAGCACTATAAGATGTTAAAGTTTATACAGTGGTGTAAGAAATAGAACATCACCAGATGGAGAAGGTCCAACAAATGAGTTTTGGATAAGGTATTTAGGGAATTTATAGAGTGTTTATAAATACATTATTAGGGATGATGCTGAGAAGAACGTTCAGTGACTCATTAAACAAGAAAGGAATATCTATATTCATTCTATGATTCAATGAGTTTTGAAGAATGATTGAAGCCAAAATTTGAGGAGAGTCTTAATGAAGTTAGTTGAACCAAATATTTTTCGAATTTTGAATGAATTCAAATGAATAAATTTTCAGAGAGATATTCAATGTTTGAGTAAGAATTTTTGTTGAGCAAAGTATTTTTTTCAAACAATGCATGTTAATGTTATTTAAAGCGGGAGATTATTGAAACTAATACTCTTTCTCTTTATGAAAATTTTTATGCTCACAAATACCCTTAGTTATTTTCGTAGGATTTTATTTAGTATTGTGCTAGAATTTATTAATTTATTTTACTCTTGAAATAACATGAATTTTTAACTTATTCGGAATCTGCTTTAGCACGTTCTGGAATCACTGTTCATACCTTATGTAGATAAATATAGCATGGAATCTGCTTTTGCATGTTGTGGAATCACTGTTCATACCTTACGTAGATAAATATAGCCTGGAATCTGCTTTAGCACGTTCTGGAATCACTGTTCATACCATACGTGGATAAACGTAGCGTAAAGAAGAAAAGCGTGTATACTTTTTGAGTTATGAGAAAAGTATGGTTAAACAACCATAAGTTTTCAGCAATGTATGGAAGAAGAACCTTACGTTAGGAAGGAACCTTACGTTTTGGTTAGCAGCAAAGTATGGAAGGAGAACCATACGTAAATTCTATACTTTACATTTGTTTCTCAAAATTAGGGTTCATCAACATTACTTTTGTAAACAACCATACGTTCATGAAAAGTATGGATCAAGTAAATGTATGGATCTTTTACCATACGATTGAGTGTTGAAGATAATGTATGGATTATCAACCCTACGTTTGTGTTCAACCTTATGTTTTAAACCCTTTGTTTGTGTTCAACCTTACATTGTTAACCTTACATTTGAATACTATATTATTAACACTGCGTTTTGAGGCCACGTCATCAACATTACATTTGGCGTCGGAAATTTTCATAGATGATATTTATGTGCAGCGATCAGTATGCTGATTTCTGGGCGGATTTCAAGCCGGATTTAAATTCGTTTTTAAAGTATGACTTTAAATGATTCAAAGCCATTTTATTAATGGATTTATGATCGAATTAAAAGGATCTTTTTATGCCGAGTCTTAAGGGAAGTTACGACCTCTATGAAAATTCAAATTTTTTAATATTGTGAATCAGAAGGCGACTTTTATGGATCTATATGTGTAGGAGATATTCCCAGATTTGTTATATATGTTCTCTCTAAAACACTAGGTACAATAGTCTGTGATCGATCTATTATTAAAAAAGTGGAAAATAGAGACTGCAGAAATTCACGATTGATCTGCTGATACAAAAAGGATCGTCAAAGCTCTGTTCTTTCAAGAAGAAGGTACTCGATAGAGGATTCACCTATTCTACATCGAATATCTACTGTGGATATACTACTGCTGAAGTTGTGAACTATATCTCTATATCTACTACAACTGGATCGACTCAGAACTGCATCGTCTTGAGGATCAATATTTCTAGAGACTTCGATCCATATGCTCTCAATTTCATTTTGTTGCAATTGCGAAGATCAACAGGAAAATTTCTTTCTGAAATTCTTTTTATTCTTGAGTAACCAGTTTCTCATTCTATGCTGTGTAAGTTCGTGTTTGAACTAGAAGGCATTGTTTTACCTTGGATTGTGAATGTGTTAACTTCCTGTACTCAGTTCTGAACCGGTCTGTGGAAAAGAGGACCAGATCGAGAAAATCATCATGCTCATTGAGTTGAGAATTGGTGGAGTGGACTAGGGGACTTTTGTTCCCCGAACCACTATACATCTTTGTGTTCTTGATTTTACTTATTCCACTGCACGATCAAATCTGATAAAGTATAAAGTACAGAACTCCTTCAAGAAAAGAGTTATCGAAAAATTGAAAAATACACAATTCACCCCCCCTCTTGTGTATAATCTGTAGATTCAGATCCAACAATTGGTATCAAAGGTGTAGCTTCTGATAGAGACTTCGAAATCTAGAATCATTTAAGGATTATACAACAGAGCATCATGACTGAATCAAGATAAGGGATGTCGATGGTCAGAGCACCATATTTTAATGGAGACGGATATGGTTTCTGGAAATCACGCATGATAATATACATGAAAAACCTCGGATGTAGATCCTATTCAATGATTCTGACTCCTTATGAATTTCTTGAAAATCCTAAGACATGGAGTGCTGCTATAGAGGCAGAGTACGGTATGAAATCTAAGGCTATGAATGCAATTATTTGTGGTCTAGGACCCGATGAATTTAACAGAGTATCTCAGTGCCCGACAGCATATGAGAAGTGGCTAACAATTGTCTTGGAATATTAAGGAACTAACTATATGAGACAAATGAGTTATGAAACTGCCAAATTGATATTTGATACTTTCAGAATGGTTGAATGAGATAGAATTACCCAAATGAATGGGAGATTGACATAAATTTTCAATAAAATAACAGCTCTAGGAGAACTTATCAAGTAGGATGATCAAGCATTAAAAGTACTGAGAGTACATCCTACTCGATGGAATGGTATTTCTGCTGCAATCAGAAAATCATAATTTGTCAAATATCTAACTATGAGAGAGCTGATTGGTACACTGATGATCTATGAAGCTGAAATACAAGATGAGGCTAAAAAATAAAGTGCTTATCAAAAGAGAAGATACTGACTTGAAGGTATCTTCACAAAAAATAATAGAAATATGAAGAACAGAGAAGTCAAAGATAAATCAGAACGCTCTGACTCATCCAACTCAGATGAAGAACTAGCTCAGCTAGCCAGAAAATTTAGAAAATTCTACAGCAAGAAAAGATGCTTCAAAAAATCCTTTAATGGAGATAAAGAGGAAGTAAGATGTTATGAATGAAAAAGGATGGGGCATATCAGACCAGATTTCCCACAATTGAAGGATGCAAAGAAGAAGAAATTCTTCAAAAGAAATGACATTGAGCAGAAAGACAAGAAAGGAAAGAATTCATTAGATAAAATTCTTGGAAAAACTGTCATTAAAAAGGAAAGATTTGGAATTGGATGTAAAGGAGAAAACCCAGAGCTATATAAAAATTATTTTGTTCCTATCTCTAAAAAGGTTAATAGTAATTATTTTCAGACAAAGGGACATGTAGCTAAAAACTGTATCTTATGACAACCTCAATTTTGTGGTATTAATAAAGACTATGTTTCAAAATACTTGAATGATTCATCTAATTTTAAGAGAATAATGAAAATCTGGATACCCATATCATTACAAGCTAAAACCTCTAGACCCAAAAAAATATGGGTACCAAAGAAATTTGATTGAATGTCTTTGTAGGTAGCAGGTCACTAGAGAAGATAAGATATATGGTACATGGAGAGTGTCTGCTCAAGACATATGAGTAGAAACTAATTTAATTTTTCTTCAATCACTCAAAATGAAGGAGGTCTTTTCACATTTGGTGAACATTCCAAAGGAAAAATCATTGGCATTGGAACTATTGGAGATCCGAAAACAGTCTCAATCAACAAAGTACTTTATATACAAGTACTAAAACACAATCTGATAATTATCTCTCAACTTTGAGATGATAGATATATTGTTTATTTTAATAACAATTGTTGTAATATTTCTAAAGATACACTGTTTAAATTTAAAGCACTAGGAACTGAAAATGTCTATACTTGGGATTTAAATTCCTTGTGTGAACAACAACTAAACTTCTTGACTGCTAAAGTAAGTGAATCCTGGATTTGGCAAAGAAGACTTGGTTATTGAAATGTATATGTTTTACATAAGTTATCTATGAAACATTTAGTTTCTGATTTACCTGGCCTCAAATTTTAAAGTGACAGATTTTGGGATGCATGTCAACTTGGAAAGAAACACAAATCATCCTTCAAATCTGTTAATAAGGATTCTACATCTAAACCTCTGGAACATATTCATAATGATTTTTTTGGACCTTCAAGAGTATCAAGCTTAGTTGGTAAATTATATGTATATGTTTTAATTGATTATTATTCAAGATTTACATGGATTTTCTTCTTGAAATTTAAAAATGAAGATTTTACTTTATTTTAATGTTTCTGTAAATTTGTTCAAAATGAAAAAGGGTTCAATATAATCTCATTGAGAAGTGATCGTGGTGGATAATTTGGGAATCTGGAATTTAATTCCTTTTGTTCATGTATGGGTATTAAGCACACCTTCTCTACACCATGAACACCTCAAAAAAATGTGATTGTAGAAATATGAAATAGAACTATTCAAGAAATTGCTAGAACTATGTTAAATGAATATAGCCTACCTATATATTTCTGGGTAGAATCTGTGAATACAGCTTGTTATATAATTAATAGATTTATAATTAGACCTATTTTGAAAAAGTCACCATATGAACTATGGAATAACAGAAATCCAAAGTAAATTACTTTAATATTTTTGGATGCAAGGTTTACATCTTAAACACCAAGAATAATCTTGGTACGTTCGATCTAAACTATGATGAAGGTATTTTTTAGGGTATTCTACTACCTCCAAAGCATATAGAGTTTATAATAAGAAGTCAAGGATTGTTGAAGAATCATTTCATGTGGAATTTGATGAATCTGATCCCTTTGAGAAAAGGACAAAACAAATGGATGAACTAGACTCTAATGATAACATTAGACATGAGAATTTAAAGAATGATTTTGATAATGATTTAGAAGAAAATCAGTCAAGTTCAGAGGAACATGATACTAAAGAACCTTTAAATACATTACTTAGACAGGCTAGAACCCTAAATAATCACCCTTTAGAAACTATAATAGGTAACTTAGAAACTGGTGTTCAAACTATAAGAAAATTAGGAAACCTAATGGAATTATCTCCCTTCATATCTCAACAAGAACCCCAGACTATAGATGAAGATTTAGATAATGAATGCTGGGTAATAGGAATGAAAGAGGAATTAAACTAGTTTAAAAGAAATGATGTTTGGGAATTAGTGGAAAGACCATAGAATTATCCTGCAATAGGAACCAAATGGGTCTTTAGAAATAAACAGGTTTCCCATGGAACAACAACTAGAAATAAAGAAATATTAGTAGCTAAAGGATATAATAATGAATAAGGAATAGACTATGATGATACATTTTCACCTATAGCTAGGTTAGAATCCATTAGAATCATTTTAACCTATGCATCTTATATAAATTTTAAATTATTTCTGATGAATGTTAAATCTACCTTTTTAAATGGTTATTTAATGGAGGAAGTTTATATTGAGCAACCTCCTGGTTTTGAAAATTCTCAAAAAACTGATTCTATTTTTAAACTTACTAATGCTCTTTATGGCCTTAAACAAGAACCTAGAGCTTGGTATGATAGATTAAGTTCTATTCTTTTGAAAAATGATTATACTGTTGGAATGGAAGACCCAACACTCTTTAAGAAAGATGTGAAAAATAATGTTTTATTGGTTCAAATTTATGTTGATGATGTAATCTTTGGATCAACTAATAAAACTCTTTGTCATGAATTTTCAAAATTAATACAGGAAGAATTTGAAATGGGTATGATGGGAGAATTAAATTTCTTTTTGGGTCTTCAAATATTTCAAAAATATTTCAGAAATTTTTTATATCAAAGCAAATACATTACTGATTTACTTAAGATATTTGGACTTGAAAATAGCAAGCCATTTACAACTCCTATGTGTACTAATATAAAACTTGATTTGGATGAAACTCGAAAATAAGTTGACAACAAGTTATATAGAGGTGTGATCGGTAGTTTGTTATATCTTACTCCTATCAGACTATATATAATGTATTCAGTATTTCTTTGAGCTAGATTTCAATCAAATCCTAAATAATCCCATCTAACTGCTTTTAAAAGAATTTTTAGGTATTTAAAAGGAACTGTTTTTCAATCTCTTATTTATCCTAAAACTTGTGATTTCAATTTGATTTCATATTCAGATGCTGACTTTGGAAGCTGCAGATAAGACAGAAAAATTACATCAGGTACATGTCACTTTTTAGGAAATTCTTTAGTATCATGGTCTAGTAAGAAACAACATTCAGTTGCCCTGTCAACAGCTGAGGCTGAATTTGTTTCTGCTAGCAGTTGAAATGCACAAGTGTTATGGATGAAAAACTTTCTTATGGACATTGGATTGAATTTTAATAATACACCTATTTTATGTGATAATACAAGTGCAATTAATATTTCAAAAAAATTATATTAGTCATTCTACAACTAATCACATTGATATAAGGAATCACTTTTTTAAGAGATCATGTTATTAAAAAAGATATATTTTTAGAATTTATAAATACTTAAATTCAATTAGCAGATATTTTTTACTAAACCACTTCCCACTGCAATGTTTGATTTTATTAAGAGTGAGATATCTTTATTTAATTTTAAATTTTTTTTATTTTTATTTACATTTATTTATTTATGTAAATTTTATTTTGTTTAATGAATAATGTTTATGATTTTATTTCATTCGCCATATGAAAATTTTATTTTTTTAAAATATATGTAATGATTAGTGATTACATGGGAATCAAGGTTCTTAGAGCCTTTTCGACTTCTAAACCCTTTCACTTCTATCAAAATCTTTTCAAAACCCAAAAATCACACTTTCTCTCCTAAAACCTAACCTTTGAACCCTTAAAAACCTAAACTTAAAACCTTCAAATACTCTCGCATAAATGGTAAGGACTAAGAGAGCCAGTAAAGCCGAGCTATGCAATTCCAAGAGACAATGCAACGAGGGAAGAAAAATATTACAGGGAATGGAAATCAATCTCGAGTGGTTATTTCAGACAAATATGTTGCTGAAGCAAGCGCTGTCGTTTCAGAATATTGAACAGATGTTCAATAGTGAAAATAAAAAATTTCTGTATGAAGTAGAATGTAGATACTTCTTAAAATATATACAATTTAGTCTGGGAGATACCAAGAAGATTATGATGGCTAGGATGGAGGATATGGATTTCTCAATCTCATCAGTATAGATTAGTCAGATTCTCAACTGCCCTTATGAGGGAGTTTTTCATTTCAATTTGAAAAATATTGGAGATTCTGTGCATAAATCCAAAGACATCATGTCTTTTATATTTTGTACTAAGACAATAAAGAAACAGTTTTTCATGGATTTGAAGCCTGATCAGAAGATTTTGGTCAAATTTATTCAGACTGGAATAGCTCCACGGATGGTAGAAATAAAAATGATTTTGTACCCAGATATATATATAATGTTTCTTTTGTTAAATGATATTAAGTTAAACATTCCAAGATACTTGATAAGGTATCTCAGATAATTCTGTCAAAGCGAAGCCCGGATGAGTTTTTACCCTTTTGTTCGATTTATTTCTAAAATGTTTTTTACGACATGGTGAGATTAGTGGATGCTCGAGTTAACTGTCATCATAGTAATATGTTTACTGCTGGATCTTTGAGGAGAGTTGGATATTTCTGGAGCATAATTAAAGGAAAACATTTTCCAGTATGAGCTGAGGAAGACTCAGAGAGTGCTTAGGCTGAACCTGCTAATTCCAAGGATGGAAAAGCTGAATCCAGAGTCAGCAATGTAGAACGAAGGATTCGCTTTGTAGTGGAAGATGATGAGGAAGACAGAAGTTAGGAGGGACTTCAATCAAAAAGAAAGATACTAGTAAATGAAGAAGTCACTTCCCCTGCTTTGGAAACAACCAGAGAATCTTTATTTTCTTATTCATCTGTAAGTGAAGTTGTTATTTATATGCCCATGGAATATGTTACTGAAAGAACATCACCAGTAGAGGGATCGGGAGTTCCAGAAAAATCTCAAAGTTTGAATCAGGAATAGATTGTATCTGGTGTTGAATTTACACTTCAACGGGAACAAGAGATGGAGGCAGTGCCTGGTGAAAAAGTGGCATGACCTCAGGAAACTTCTGAAAATATTATTCTTGAAATTCCATTGGAAGACAATGATGAAGATGAATGTGATGAGCATGATTTTGAAGCTCAAACAGAGGTACTTCAAGAGGATATTACTGTGGAGGAGTTTGAAAACTCTAAGGAAAAATATGTGGACCAACCTTCTCAGAACAAAGAAAACGAAAAATATGATGTTGAATCATTGACTTTGGTACTGCTGCATCAACCTGAGAATGTGAATCAAGCACATGATGGATCTGATTCAAGGAAAGAAGAAGTTGAAGAACTATACAGAAAGGTATCTCAGTTGGAATCTGATAATGTTTCTCTGAAAAATTCTTTATACATAGAGCAGTTGAAGTTTCAAAAGCTGAAGGAGTGTAATGTTTCAAGGCAGGAACTTGAAATGTTTAAAGAGTATATGCTGACTGCTGTTACAAAATTGAAATCTGAAATGGTTATGAAGTCAGATTTATCAGATCTAAAGTTGTTTATGGAGAACCAATTTGCATCAGTTTCAAATAATGTTGTTAGTGGATTTGGTAATTCCTTTGAATTAACCATAAGGTTTCAGGCTATCACAACAACTATGAGCAACAAGAATGACAAGATACATGATCATCAATATAACAGTGTTCCTTTGTCAATGTTGCTAGACAATCAGAAGTTCTTAGTGGACCAACTGACATCTATTGAGCCATCGATCAGAACTCTGTTAAATCAGTTATCAGAGAAGCTGTCAGAATTTGTTGAAAAATAGGAAAGGATGCATGAGTTTTTCAGAGTCAATTTAATTGAGGATATTCATATGACTCAAGAGAACATATAGCTAATTATCAAGCTTGGATATGGGATGATGAAGATACTTCGAGAAGTGTTTACAGAAATGAAGTCTACAATCTAGAGGAGATAGACCATGTTGCCAATCTTACCCAAAACTTGATTCCTGTGTATGTCATTGTCATGTATATAATACTGTTTTTTGAATGAAAATTTCCTTCATTTTTTATTTGTTTCTTTCTTTATTTGTTTTATTGGCTTTATTTTTAATATGCCAGTACTCTAGATTTAATTATTGATAAACAGTTCATAATAGCATTTACTAACAGTTCAGTACAATATTAAAAGTGTTAAAATCCACGATATTTCATTCTTTTTGATATCAAAAAAGGGGGAGAATTTGGATAAACACAACATCAAAACCTCAACATTTTATTTAGGGGGAGAATTAAATGAGAAATTTGAATTTATAATTATTTTTTTGGAAGAGAATTTTTTATTTAAAAGTTTATAACGAATTTGGAAAGCTAATGTAGTTTAAATAATTTTAATAATTTTATGGGTTTTGTGATCATAAAAAAGGGGGATATTGTTGAGAAAAGTATTTTTTTCAAACAATACATGTTAATGTTATTTAAAGGGGGAGATTATTGAAAATAATATTCTGTCTCATTATGATAATATTGATGGTCACAAATACCCTTAGTTATTTTCTAATGATTTTATTTAGTATTTGCAGAAATTTATTAAATTATTTTACTCTTGATATAATGAGAATGTATTACTTATTCAGAATCTGCTTTAGCACGTTTAGGAATCACTGTTCATACCTTACGTAGATAAATATAGCGTGGAATCTGCTTTAGTGCGTTCTGGAATCACTGTTCATACCCTACATAGATAAAAGTAGCGTAAGGATGAAAAGCGTGTATAATTTTTGAGATATGAGAAAAGTATGGTTAAACAACCATACGTTTTCCATAAATGTATGGAAGAAGTACCTTAAGTTAGGAATGAAACTTATGTTTGGGTTATTAACAATGTATGGAAGGAGAACCGTACATAAATTATAAATGTTACGTTTGTTTCTCAAAAGTTTGGTTCATCAACCTTACATTTGTAAACAACCATACATTCATGAAATGTATGGATCAAGTAAAAGTATGGATCTTTTACGGTACGTTTGACTATTTAAGAAAAGGTATGGATGCTCAACCCTACGTTTTTGTTCAACCTTACGTTGTCAACCCTACTTTTTTGTTCATCCTTATGTTGTTAACCTTACATTTGAAGACTATGTTATTGACACTACGTTTTGAGGCCACGTCATCAACCTTACGTTTGGCGTCAGAAATTTTGACAGATGATATTTATTTGTAGTGATCAGTAAGCTGATTTCTGGGCAGATTTCAAGCCGGATTTAAAGTAATTTTTAAAGTATGACTTGGACTGATTCAAATCCATTTTATTAATGGATTTAGGATCGAATTAAAAGGACATTTTTATTCCGAGTATTAAGGGAAGTTACGACCTCTCTGTAAATTCAAATTTTTTAATATCACGAATCAGAAGGCATCTTTTATGGATCTAAATTTGTGGAAGAAATTCTCTGCTTTATTATATTTTTTCTCTCTGAAACACCAGATACTTGAGTATGTGATCGATCTAGTATTAAAAAAGTGGAAAAAAGAGACTGCGGAAGTTCATGATTGTTCTGTTGATTCAAAAAAGAGGGCCATAGCTTTGTTCTTTCAAGAACAAGGAACTCGATAAGGGATTCGCCTCTTCTTCATCGAATATTTACTGTGGATCTACTACTGCTGAAGTTGTAAACTATATCTCTATATATACTACTAAATGGATCAACTCAGAACTGCGTCATCTTGAAGCTCAATATTTCTAGAGAATTCGATCCATCTGTTGTTAATTGCATTCTGTTGCAATTTTGAAGATCAACTGGAAAATTTCATTCTGAAATTATATTTTTTCTTGAGTAACCAGCTTCTCGTTCTATGCTGTGTAGGTTTGTGATTGAATTAGAAGGCTTTTTTGCCTTGGATTGTAAAGGTGTCAACTGCCTATGCTCAGTTGTGAACTGGTCTGTGGAAAAGAGGACCAGATAGTGAAAATCATCAAGCTCAAGGAGTTTAGCATTGGTGGAGTGGAATAGGGGCCTTCTTTTCCCCGAACCACTATAAATCATTGTGTTCTTGATTTTACTTATTCCGCTGCATGATCATATCTGATAAAGTATAAAGGATGGAACTCATTCAATAAAAGAGTTATCGAAAAATTTCAAAAGAAACAATTCACCCCCCCCCCTCTTGTGTATAATCTATAGATTCAGATCCAACAATTTTGTGTTTCAATTATGTTTTCCACCATTAATTATTATACATATGTTGTAGATATTAATATGAGAAGGTGAACTATGAATATGTTTCTTAATTTGATTCATCCATGAAAATTTTTGAAGATGTGAGGTGTCAAATGTAGTCCCTGATAGACATATTTTATAAAAGAATCAGATATAGAATTAATAGATGATGTGGTATTCAAAATATGAGCCCATAAAAAGTGTTACCAAACTGCGGATATCGTCTGAAGAACCTATCAGATGAAGTGGTATCAAGTTGGAGATACCATAAAACTAGTACTATTTTGAGGAAACCTAATAAAGTAGATAACTTAATACAAAGTAATATATAGAGGTTAAGATATTAATGTTACTGAACATTGAATATATCAATCATATTGGTTCATGAAATGAAGTTCAATCAGTTAGTTCTCACATAGTGTTGTGAAAGAAATAGATGAGGAAGAAGAAGAACATGCTATTAGATTTGGAGTGGTAGAACTAATTATTTGTTCTTTTTATTATATTTACTACGAAATAAGTGAGTATTAATTTAGATATCTTTTTAAACATCATTAATCGTTCATTATAAATTTAATATGATAACATTCTACAATATATGTCACATTAAAAGGGAATAATAGTTCCCTGGTATGATGAGAACCTCGAAATTCTGTGATGATATTTTTTAATTCATTTTTATATGGTTGGATAGAATTCAAGGACATGGAACATAGTATATTAAAAATCATGTTAGATAAATTTTAAGGATATGAGGCTTTATTTCATGAAGTTCATACATAGTAGTCTCTATGGTGTATGATTTTGAGAATATATCTTCCAATCAGAATCCACATGTTTATGTGTCATTTTATATTCCTATCTATAAGCGTGTGTAATGGTCCTTAATCCTTACGTTTAATATTAAAACATGTGTTGGACACAAAATTTACATTATTGAAATATTACTTAAGAGGCGGTGAATCAGGGTATATACTCATTCTATTTTACCCATGTATACGTAAAACTCTTACAGTACAAACCAATATTGACCTCACTTATTTTAAGGGTCACACTTCTGTTTCCCTATTATGTGATGATTTGATTAACTGTATCACTTATCAAATCCTTGTTAAGATAATATTGATGATCACTCAATTTACATTCACTAGTGGTCATTCTATAAAATATATGACATGTAAGATCATAATAATGATGAATTTTACATGGTTTACCCATAGTGGGCTATGTCTAAGGATCACACATTGAATTTCTATTGAAGTCCTAAAATCTAAAAATCATTACTTGTACAAGGGATATAAATATTCATGTGTAATCACTCCATTCAAGGCTAACTACCTTTTAAAGATTTATAATCTGGTTTACTGTATCCCAAGGGCCACTCCCATTGTCCTCTCTATTTTATCACTACTTTAGGTGAGAATGATTTTTGGAACATAGGAAAATACTTGACTTCAATGTCAGATAGTTGGTTCACTGATTAGTTCAGATTGAACTTCACTCTTCTCAATCAAATGATGGTAGTCATCAATAACAATAAAATAGCTTACACTTCCATGTTAGACTAGTATTCATGTAATATACCATTTACTAATGGTTTCAACAACTTCCAATCACATTTTTTATAACAAAACAAAATTTATTCACAAAACATTTGCAAAACTTTTGCGAAAAATTATTCTTGTTCATGAAAATTTTCACTATCTCAAAAATAAAAGTCATTCTAGAAACTCACAACCATTCAAGAATCATTATAAATAGTTGAATCTGTTTATTTATGTTAACATATATTCATATCATGAGGTAATTTCATATATTATAGAATGTTAATAATATAATAAAAATAAAATTATAATTTTTTTAGTGTTACTATTTTTTTGTGATTATCTAAAATATACTATGAATCATGAGAAACAATTCAATCCTAAAACTAATGGGATATAGAGTTTTTTGAGAAAAATAACAACCTTGTTCATATTTTATCTATTATAATTTATATTATTTTATTATAAGTTGAAGTTTTTTTCGAACTTATAAATATATTTTTATAAAATCTGGAGAATTATGTCACTCTGTTGGTCAGATAGAGATGTGTTTTTACATTTATAGAAAACTTGACAACATTTTTTTGAATAAACCTACCAGAGATGTTGGATTAAGTTATTTTCATTGATAATTATTTTTATTTCATTTCTTTAAAAACATTATAATTTTTTTAAAACAATTAAATCTAGTTAAATGTGGTTGAATTCATGGATCAAATAGTGAAAATCAGCTCTATTATTGTAATTTGATCCAAGTAGTTTTCCATAATTAATTGTGATTATGTCTTGTTTTTTTCTATAATTTACATTCATTTTTATGTATTAATTTTATGGAAATAACATTAAATAGTAATGGAAAATTTATAAATATAAAATATCATGAATTTTTGAAAATTTTAATAATCATAGTTAATATTATTGTACTAATAGATTAAAATTCAATAATCCTTAGATTTGAACCCTTCAAAATCATCATTAGTATCTCTAAATGATCTAGTTGAAATCGCATCAGGTAAGGAGAATACAAAGAGTGTTTAGGGGATGGGTTTTGGGATTAGTCCATCAATTTAATTATATAGGGAGTTGTTATTATTTATTGATACACCCAGTGGGGGTTTCTACAATTCCAATAATCAGGATATACAGATAGAAAACTAAAGGTAGAAAGTAAAATTACAAGATCATGACTCTTATATGAAAACATAGGATCAGTGGTTGTTGACATTGGAAAATTATTTTGTTTTTATATTTCATAGGATGGCAGGAATGATCCTAAAGGAAACATCATGTCTTACATGTCATCCTCCCACGTGAATTTTAAAATCTATTGATCATTAAAAAAATTACAAATAACATTTAAAGTATCCCAGAACACTCGATGATTATTTATTTCAGTTATCATCTCAAAAATAATCGTGACTATGTACTTTGGTTATTAATATTTTCAAATTTCAGGATTATATTCATAAAATAAAACATTTTGAATAATTTTTTTAGAAACTGTATTATTCTTCCATTCGACATGTGATGTGCCGAGAATGACTAAATAAATAGTTTAAAAATATATCAGTACATTTAAAAACACCTATTAAGGGGAAAAGTCAAATTAAAATGGTCAAATTGCTTTGAAATCATAGGACATAAAAATATATTGGTTTTTTAAATGTTTGAGCTAACCCCATGTAAGTCTAAGATACATTTTTCTGAAGATGCCCATAAACACAATTTTTTTGCTTCATAAACACTAAAAAGTTCATTTAATTGTCAGAAACAAATAAAAAGATCTCATATTGGTGATAAATCATGTGACATAACTTTTGAATTATTTTGTATGTGAATGAGTAGACACCATATCCATCTGACATGTGGTGTTCTTGGAGTGACCCAATATGTAGTTTTAATTGTTACTCAAGCTGTTAAAAATATGTTTCATAGGGTCACAACAAAGAAAAAATGTCAAATGATCTTGATATCATAAGATAATGATAGTATATTGATTTTTGAAATATGGGAACTAGCTCCACCTCAATCCAAGTAATGATTTGGCTGTGATACTCATAAATGCATTTTTGTGTTTTGAAACACTAAAATGTTTGTGTAATGGTATCAACCATATAAAAAAAATCATATTGATTTCAAAACATTAGAAAATGACAATTGAATAAGATAAGATTTTTAAGAGTAACAAAATGTCCAACCAACATGTGGAGTGATTGTAAGAACTCACTTAGTAGTTTTAAAAGATACTAGAGCCTTTAGAAACATGTTTTTGGGCGTCAAAATGTACCAAACAGTGTCAAATGGCTATGAAATCCAATGAAAATGACCATATATTTATTTTTGAAATGTAGGTACCAAATACATGGCAATTCATTTTATGGGATGGATGATATAACTATAAAAACCTTTTTACTATTTTAAAACTCTAAAACATTGGTGAAATAGTCAAAACCAAAGTAAACGACATCATATTAATATGATATCTCAATAAAACCAATATTGAATTATATTTTATTTTTAATAGTAGAAGAAATATCCATATAATGTTTGGTGTGCTTAGAATGTATCTATAATAAGTTTTAAATGTCAACAATTCCATTTAAAACATTTACCCATGTGGGGGGAGGGTAAAATCATTATAAACAACATCAGATGGCCGTAAAATCATAGAAAAATTGATTCAGATTGATTTTTGAAATTTAGAACCCACACCACATGTATTTCAGTTACTACTATACATGGATTCCCAAAAATTTGTTTTTAGTGTTTTAAAACACTGAAATGTATTTTTATTAGTGAAAACAATAAAAAATCATCAAATTAACAAATAATCATGGGGAAAAACCATTAAATTATTAGTGATGTGTAAGACAACCCAACACATCTATGTAACATTAGTTGTGCACCGAATGTCTCAATATATTGTTTGAAAATATAACAATGCCTTAAAAATTATGTGTTAGTGGGTCCAAACCAAGTAATATGTGTCATATGGCTGTGAAATAATAGAACAAAAACCTTTGATTTATTTTTAAAATCTAGGAAAAAATTCCATGTCAATACGAGTTACATTTTTCCTGAAATTTCTTGAAAATGTATAATTAGTGATTTAAACACTAAAAAATGCATGTAATGGTCTAAATGATAGCTAACATCTGAGGATTGGCATAAAATATTTGTAGAACCATCATTTAATTATTTTGGATGTTTATGAGTCGAAAAATGTTATGCTAATGTATGGTGTGATCTAAATGACTCAATAAGAATTTTTAAATGTTACTAATGACTTTTAAAACATGTGTCAAATGGTCAAAACCAAACAAACAATATCAGAAGGCTGTGAAAACATAGTAAAACAACCATATTTGAATTTTTTAAATGTAGGAAGATACATCATGTCAATTCGAGTAATAGTTTGGATGGGATTCCCTTATACATGATTTTATTGTTCTAAAACACTAATATGTTTTTGTAACTATCATACCAATTTAAAATGACCTCATATTAAGGAAAAATCAATGGAAAACCACCACTGAATTACTTTCTACATGTCTTAGTAGACAACACATCCATCGAACATGTGGTGTTCTCTAAAGGAAACAATAAGTTGTTTTAAAAGGTAGTAAATTCTTTAAAAAGAGGCGACTGTGGGTAAAAATAAAGGGGGAAAATCATAAGACCTTGAAATACAAGGAAAACAACAGCAGATTTATTTTTGAAATATAGGAACTGACACCATGTCCATCTGAGTAATGGTTCAGTTGAGATGGCCAAATATGCATTTTTATTGTTTTTAAAATCTAAAACATGGGTATAACTATCAAATACATATAAAATGACCTCATATATACATGAAATAATGGAAAATGACTATAAAATTATTTATTATGTGTATGAATAGAAACAAATAATTCCATTTGGTGAGCGGCGTGCTCCGAATGAATCAATAAACAAATTTAAAAGATACTAAAGCCTTTAAAAACATGTTTCATGGGGCCAAAATGAAGATAAGAACATCCTAAGTCCTAGAAATCATTGTTAAATCAGTATAGATTTATTTTTTATAATGTATTAACTGACTTTATATCAATCTACATTATGGTTTTAGCCTAGAATTATATAACTGTTTTATGTTGTTTTGAAAAACTAAAACATGACTGTAATGGTCAAAACACAATAAAATGATCTCAAGATGATGTGAAATCCTAGAAAAACCATAGATGAATTATTTTTTACTTGTACAAGGATACAACACGTCCATTCGATCTGTGGTGTGCTCTAATAGAATCAATAATTTGTTTTAAAATATACCGTTGCTTTTAAAAACGTGTGTGAGGGGGTCAAACCCAATGAAACGACATTGGATTATAATGAAACCATAGGTCAATGAATGTTTAATAATTTTTGAAGTGTATGAAACAAATCGATGTTAATCCATGTTAAATTAGCCTGGGATTCTTGTAAATACATATTTAGTGTTTTATAAACTAAAACATTTTTGTAATGGTCAAAAACATAGAAAAAAACCTCTGATTGATGTGAAATCATGATATGAACAACATTAAATTATTTTTGTAATATAGGAAATGTTTATATAAAAAATATTTTAAAATTTTATTATTGGCTAATTTTAGGAAAATCGCAAGAATGTTTAATAATTGATTATAATTTTATATATTTATCCATTTTCAGTTCCAAATACTGAATCATTTCATAAATACTTCTTTTATGTTTTTTAAGTGTTAGTAATGATATAATTTTTTTTTTGTAAATTTATTTTGATTTATTAATAAAATAATAACTATTTTGTGAAGAATTATTGATTTATTTTTTCTATATTATCTTCCATATTTTTATTCATAAATGATTTGTTTGTGGTGTTTGTCATAGATTCCAGTAGTAGTAAGGATGTTTACCGTTCTGATCAACATCATTCTTTATAAGGTATTCATGATGGTTATTCATATCTATTGAATGGATAAATATTACTCACAATTCTAATATAATTCTTATTTATTATTTTCCATCCTAAATTCTATTTTCTCTTTGTTCATTCATGACATTATGTGGTGTGTTTTTCATATGATGGTCTTGGATATGGTGGAATATGGATGCGATTGAGGTCATTGGCTGAATGTATTGGCCATGGGATTCTATTCATAGTGTATATATCTTCACATTATATGTGGGAAATTATAAAACATATTCCTATGATAAATAATCTATTATTGTTACAATGTAAATTGTGGTTGATGAATTGTTGACACTATTAAGGAATGTATTCATCATGCATTACTCTATATATATGATTTGGTATTTAATCATTACTTTTCTTGTTTGGTTTAGTGAACCAACATTTTCAACACTCCCACTTATTTTAGAAACAACTTGTTATTGGTTAAATTTTAAGTTCTCACATGATAATATCATGATTTTGTTGACTTATGGCATTAGGATTTGGGCCCATTATGTTTTCTTATATGGATACTCTATTATCTATGAATTCAGTTCCTTGAGTTAATATTCCCATGAGTTGATATCATACTATGTTACCTTTTTATCCTCTATTACAATATTTACATCTCGGTTAGTTCCAAAAGTAAAATTCCATGAACTAAAAGAAATCATTAAATATAATATTCTACATTATTTGCATTAGAGGATGAAACGTACTTGATATTAGTAGATATGGATACCACTAGCATGAACGATTTTCTAATTATAATTTCTTTATAATATCTACAATATTAGTTTATTTCTTTACTTCCCCTATTTCACTATTTTCGTATTTTTATTATTTTTTGAGGTTGAGTTTTGATTGGAAATTCCAAGGAGTTTTACCTCAAATCATGGAAATTATCTTATGTAAACTTCTATTCATTGTTAATGTGAATTATTAGAGGGAAATTATGAAGCCACCATTAATTTGAATCCTCCTTAGTTAATTTTGAACTATGCATGACCTATCGGCTTTGCTATGCAAGATTTAGTCTAAAATGTGGTATCCATATTAAGAAACTGTGCATGTTCCCTGGTGTGTCTGGAGTGTGGTACATGAATTTATTATAGTTTTTTAAATTTTGTGTAATTAATGGATAGTGGATTTTGTTTTTGATAGTGCAAAATGAAATGTTTGGAGAATTGTTTTCAGTTTTTTGATTCCCATGGTGGACCATGTAAGGGGTGTCTATCCTATATAGTATGAAACAAATAGTTAGAGTATTGTTTGGAAATCTACGTGATAAAATTTAGTACTTGACTACGTGTTTAATTTTTTGTAATTTTACATTCCCCTATTTTATTTAATAGGTGTTTCATGTCTCTTCTCTCACATTCTTATCATATAACTATTGGGATCCCTTTTAGGAGATCTAATCGACTCCACCTTTGACCCATGACCTATCTTTGAAAATTTCTATGAGATTTAATGTTATTTATTTATTTATTACTCTCTTATTCCCTTCAATATCACTCTACTATTTTTGATGGTTTCCCCAATGAAATATAGTCATATGGTGGCTTGTTTAATTGTTTTGAGTGGATAAAATGTTATGATTTTTGTTGTCTTAGTTTGACAGACATTATTCCTCTCATTGTGGGTGTTCTCTTTGTTCAATGTGACATGTATTAGTCATATTGTAACACCCCAAGCTTCTACTGTACGCTTCTCTTTGAATAATGTGATAGCGTGTGTTGTACGCAACATCGAGTTCTAACACACCACAACCAATCAAACAAGCCATTATGAATATTAATACCTACCTTTTGAAATTATATATATTTTATATTTCAATATTGACTTCATTTTTTGTTTCGGAATATCGAAATTATCCTAAGATGAATTTTTTGTATTTTTCTGAGAACTTCCAATTTTTATGATTATTGAAAAATACTTAAAAACAACTTTTTTAATAAAAATAATTTATAGTGATAAATTATATTATTTAGTGGTTTTAAAGTAAAATTAGAATATATTTTTACCATTTTATCCAGTGGTGTTCATTAGTATTAATTTCACTTTGAAATTGGACCTAAACAATTGTCAATCTTTTGGTATATATTGTTTCTTAATAACACGGTATTTGTTGTTACATCTGGAATTAATTATAAAATTAATTAATTAAAATTATATGTTTGGAATATTGGAAAAAAGACATCATTTTTGAATTTGGAATATCAATTATAGCTTAGGGTAAAAGTTTGGCATTGTTCTGAACAACATCAATTTTTGATGAATAGTGAAACTACTAAGTGGTAGTTAAAAAACTGAATTTTTCATAAAACATAATTTTACCGCTTCTGTGAATGAAATTTCAAAAATCCGAGAGTCACGGTTAATATCAAGAAGTAAAATGTGGATCAATGAGATGAAAATAATTTTTGGTGAATAGTAACTTTTTACTTTTATTTACCACGGTTAAAAGTAAATAGAGTAATTAAGGGTAAAAATGATATTAATATTACCTTAACACGTGTTCTAATTATGTTGGAAAAGTGTATCTCGACCAAAAACAACCTTAGGAATAAAATATTATCTTTTAGGATCACTTGGATTAGATTAGGACATTTATTATTATTT
This sequence comes from Viscum album, assembly GCA_963277665.1. Classification (NCBI taxonomy): domain Eukaryota; kingdom Viridiplantae; phylum Streptophyta; class Magnoliopsida; order Santalales; family Viscaceae; genus Viscum; species Viscum album. The sequence goes on from CAUJRU010001618.1 coordinate 113,097, forward strand.
AATTCAAAGAAGAGTTAAAAGAGTTAAAATCAATGTTTATTTACTAAAACATTTTTAATATAAGGTTATAAATAAGATAAATTAGATTTTAAATATTAATTAGAAAGATAAAAAGATTTAATACATAATTATATTTTATTTATAATATTTAGACATTAAATAATTTAATTTATTTATGACACAATGATGATGTAGTAATTACCATAATAGTGATGAATTAAATTAATTGATATTATAAATACCCAAATAAATATAATTTGAGACTTTTAATGAATTAAACTAATTTTCTAGGTTAATATGACATATTAGAATTTATTTAATTGACTTTTTTCGATGTAATCATTCTGATATGTGTTTCTCAAAAATCAATTATTGAATAGTGTCAAAATTGACATAAAAGAGTTTTTAAAACAAATATTATTTTATTAATTGATATTAAATTCCTAAAAATATAAGGATCGGCCAAGAGACTTATATCATGATAGGTGTATCATTAATGGACCACTTGGTGGTCTCTTGGATGTATATAGTATGTTTATTAACTATATAATATAAAAATACAAAGAGACATTGTAAAAGTGAAACTAATTCACTAAGAGTTAATACTTAATGATAAGGTTAGTATAATGACCCAAACCTATCTAAATTCTATTGGTTGAGTGGTTTCAGACCTATCCCCACCTTAACATTAAAATAATCTACTTTCAAGCCATTATAAACCGAATATGAATTTATTAAAAAATAATATTTCTATCTTTTCCAAAATTTCCCCTCACCCCTCTTATAAAAGGGCACTCTCCCTTCTCATTACTCCACACCTTCAAAGCCTTTTGGTTCGGCCAAACTCTACCCCAATACTCTCTCAACTTCTGTCACTAAAACCTTGAGGCCTTAGTTTGATCAGAAAGCCAACCTAAGGATCCCTTTTGATCAAATCAAAAGGAAGAACCCGAAGAAGAGGTAATGTTTTCACCACCTTTTTTCAAATTCACTTCTTCTTCCACTTCTTCTTTATTTGTTATTACCATTCTAAAATAATAACTCAAGTATCATATATATAATGTGATGTTATTATAAATATGGTACAACCATATTCATTATTCTATCCATCATTTGAATAACATGTCACCATACGTGCGTACGTACGGCTTACCGTCTCCACGTCGTGGTGTAATTGTTATTCAATAAATTATGATTTGGATGGGTATAATAATGATGTGTAACTCATGTAAATAATAAATATAACATGACAATGATTAATTATATATGATATACCTTCCAATTATATATTATTTTAATATCAAAAGAATGATATTGTCACTCATGCGTACGTACGGACTACCGTCTCCACAAACGCGATGAGATTCATTCTCCATCGTATCCATTCAAGTATAATTATCATTTGATGATTTAAAAATAATGTTTAAGGACTTCATATCATTCTGGATATGAATATGATAAAACCTATCCATGAAAAACATGTCTTACATAACAAAACATATAAAATAAAACGAGTAAGTTAACACCCGAAACAGAGATAATACTAAGATATTATTAACAAAGCAATGTTAAAAGATCATATATGATATCATATTAATATATATGATTCTTGTATAATTTAATAACAACTATTTCACCATTATACAGGAGTTTAACCTACCCTCAACCAAGGAAAAGTACAAGGTAAGGGTTTATTTCACAATCTCTTCAATATCGGAGGATGTTTATACGTAATAATCTACTAGGATATTTTTATCATCCACATCCATGTTTCTTAAAAATCAATTTCAAAACATTTTTACTCTTTACTAGAATATGGGTTAAAGTCGTTTATACCCTTATTTGACTTTTTATAAGAGGCTTATAAAGGAATCATTCCGTCGTTTTCAAAACAAGGTTCTTTTTAACCTTTTCGACAAAATTAAGGTAAGAATGTTTTTTTTAACTTATACGGCGGGTGCGGTTATTTTCCGCCGTTATAAAATCGTCGAAGCTTGCCTAACAAGATTATGAGAATATTTTCAAAGAAAATGTTTTATTGTATAAATATATGACTCTTAAATTATTTCAAAATAGAAAGTGATATTTCTCTAAAAAGAGTTTTGATTTCATCTATGTCAACATCCATTGAAGGATTTTATGGCTATTTGAAGTTGATTTATTATGATACAAAAATTCTATGTTGTATTGAAGGTTTTGTGATATGTTTGACTACAGATGTGCATTTTTTATACCATTCATGGTTTATGGTGAAAGTATTGACATTTTGTATGATAGTTTTAATACGAATGTTTATGTTATGTTTAAACCTTTTAATATGGGAATGCATTGGACTTAATATGTGACGGGTGGAACCTGCTATAGCTCCTCGATGCATTGGTAGGTCTCATGAGACAAACTAGTGTCTTGGAATACAGCCTTGAAAAAATCTTATTTGTAGTCTTGGCACGAGGCCTTGGCTATGTGGTTATGATAGTCTAGCATTATGCATTGCATCATTATGAAATTGGTTATTGATATTGCATGTCATTATTCGATTAGTAGAATATCCAAGTGAATAATTACATGGAATTATATCATTTTACTTTTGCCATACTATGTTGAAGTTCAAGATTAAAAGTATTTTGTTTTAGTTATACATTTCCTTAAATGATTATTCTTATTTATGAAAGTTTCCTCAATATTGTTATCCTTACTGGTCATTTGAGCTCACCCCTTTTCTATGATTTATTTTTCCCAGGATGTGAAGAAGTAATTTATAAATGACCTGTAGGGATAGTGTGAGGGGATAAGAGTGTGGACTATGGAGACTATGTTGTTGTAGTTTTCATTTTATGATGTAATGTAAACCATATGAATATATCTAGTGTTTCCAAGGCTTCTAAACCAATCGGTATTTCGAGATTTGATCTTTCATGTGATCATGCCAATGTCATGTAATAATGCACCGAATCTGGGTAACTGGGGTCGGGGCATTACAGTTGGTATCAGAGGAAGTTTAGTACAAACCTTGGAAGCTAGATTTAGATAGACTATGAATAGAGCACATAGATTTTAGATGGACTTTGAGGATTAGTAAAGAAGAAAATCGTAAGATTTTGGTATTATAGAGATTTTGTGATGTTTCCGAGAAATACATCCCTATCTGGATACGAGCAGGTAGAGGCGGCTCTGGCACAGATGTACCTAGGTGTAAAACCCAAAAACACCGCTTTGATCTAGACTCGAACGGGAACTGGTGCACGAAAACGGGCATTGCTACACTCTTGGTTATGACACCCCCGGGGGATATGTTTAGGATAACTCTCATTTTCCATACAAATCAATATGAAGGGTTTATGAGTATATACTTCCTCAAAGAAAGCATTCATATAATTATGGATTATATCCATAAATAGTTCGATTTATGTTAAGTGTTTTTTAAGTATAGGATTATGTATTTTGATTCATAAACTGATCTAGTTTATACCATTGTTTAGAAATGGCGCCTAGTGGAAGAAATAGAAACTGTATCAATGCACGCACTCCATGTAGGTATTCCCCTCCTGCTCAAGATAATTATAGTGGAGCTGGTGATGAAACTGGAGCCGATCAGCTAATCACTATACTGGGACAACTTACTCAGGTTATGAATAATAACCTTACCCATTTGGAGCACCCTGATCCACATCATGGAGGATCAATGTTATATCGCTTCATGAGGCAACAACCACCAATGTTCAATGAGAGTACAAATCTCTTAGTACCTGAGCAATGGATATTTTCCCTATAGAAAATATTTTAGGCTTTGGGGAGTAATGAAAGGGAAAAGGTTATCATGGCAGTTTACCGCCTTACTAAAGATGCTGATCAATGGTGGTCATTGATTCAAAATACGATGGAAGATAATGAAGTATCGAATATGGAATGTAGGGAGTTCAAAGATCTATTTTTAGAAAAATACTTTCCTCGTGACCATCAAGCTGATATGGAAAGGTAGTTTCTGAGTCTGAGATAAAAGTAGGATGATAATATCACAATGTATGAGGCTAACTTTACAATGTTAGAAAGGTATGCTGGAGATTATATACGTAACCCAAGAAGAAAGATTTATTGTTTCATTGGTGGGTTAAAACCATTTCTCCGTCGAGCATTAGTATCACAATCCTTCTTGTTGTACAAATACATTATCTCATGTGCTATCAAGACCGAAAATGAATTCTCTAAGTCTTATGACTTTAAAGAAAAGCTAGGGAAGAAGAGATCTGTTGATCAATCTAGGAATGGAAATATGTGGAAGAAGGGAAATGTTGAATATCCATCCTGTGGTAAATTTGGGAAGAAACACCCCGGTACTTGCTTAAAGGGAATGGGAATCTGTTACAAATGTAGTGAAAAAGGCCACCAAGCTCGTGATTGCAATGGGAAGAAGGAAGCTACCAATGCTCAGTGCTATAATTGCAGGGAGATGGGACATTATGAAAATGGATGTCCTAATTGTCAGGGGAACTTACCTCAAAAAGGCCAAGGGACCAAGGCCAAGATATTTTTATCACTGCTGTTGAGGTAGAAGCTCTGAAAGACGTGGTAGAAGGTAATTTAATGGTTTTATCAAGTTTAGCAAATGCATTATTTGATTCTAGATCATCACATTGTTTCATATCTTCCTAGTTTGATATGAAAATTAGATATTTCTAATTTAATTTAACAAGGGATTTGTCAGTTAAAACTCCTAAGGGAAGTATCATTACAACAATGTTTTGTGAGTCAGTACCAATTAGGGAACATAAATGTTCTTTATCTGCCGATCTCGTCGTCATACCTATGATTGAGTTTGATATAATCATCGGTATGGATTGGATTTCAGACTATGATGCGAAGATTTATTGTAAGAAGAAAGATGTTACAATTCTTGATGATGATGATAAGGAACACCTTATCTTTAGAGCAGAATCGTCACCGCCTAATTCTTATCTAGACCCACCCCCATTAGCTCAACTAAATTCAATTATTGAGGAGGAAGAGAATGAAATAACTATGGGTGAGGAAATGAATGTTCAAATAGAGGATGTACCTGTTGTGAATGAATATGTAGATGTATTTCCAGAATATTTACCTGGACATCCTCCAGAATGAGAAGTAGAGTTTTCCATTTATTTTATTCCTTGATCAAGGCCTATATCGAAGACCCATTATAGAATGGACACTGTAGAATTAGTCTAACTAACGAAACTACTAGAGAAATTGAGTAATAATGGATTTTTTCGCCCTAGTGTTACTCCATGGGGAGCCCCTATTCTTTTTTTTAAAAAGAAAGATGGATCCATGAGGTTATGTATCGACTACAGGGAGATCAATGCTATAATAATAAAGAACGTGTATCCCCTACCTTGCATTGATTATTTATTTGACCAACTACATGGAGCTCAATACTTTTCAAAGTTTGAGCTTTGATCTGGATACCATCAGTTGTGTGTGAAGAAGGAAGACATTCAGAAGACAGCATTTCAAACCAGGTACGGGCATTATGAGTTTACAATAATACCTTATAGATTGACTAATGCACCCTCTGTATTCATGGATCTGATTAATAGAGTTTTCAAGGATTATTTTGATGAATTTGTGGTGGTATTTATTGATGATATCTTCGTATACTGAAAAAGATACGAAGATCATGAAAATCACGTGCGTTTTACCTTGAAGACTCTGAGAAGACATGAATTATAAGTGAAGTTTATAAAGTGTGAATTCTGGCTTTAGGAGAATTCTTTTCTTGGCCATGTTGTCTCTAAATTTGGAATCTCTGTTGATCCTTCTAAGACCATGGAAATCGAAGAATGGCCAACACCTACAAATACAACTGAGGTGCGTAGTTTTATTGGTTTAGCAGGTTATTTTCGACGTTTCGTCTAGAATGTTTTCCAATTGGCTAACCCATTAATGATGCTCACACATAAAGGGGTTAAATTTGTTTGGACAAAAGAGTGTGAAGAATTTTTTGAAGAACTAAAGAGAAGATTAGTCAATTCTCCTATATTGACACTACCATCGGGGAATTATGGGTTCCTTATTTATAGTGATGCATCGAATAAAGGACATGGTTGTGTCCTTATGAAGAATGAAAGGGTTATTGCCTATGCATCACGACAATTGAAAATTCATGAACAAAACTATCCTACTCATGATCTCGAGTTAGCAGCTGTGATCTTTGCTTTGAAGATATGGAGGCACTACCTCTATGTTGAAAAATGTGAGATTTATACTGATCACAAGAGATTGAAGTATATTTTCTCACAAAAATAACTCAACATGAGGGAAAGGACATGGCTTGAATTACTCAAAGATTATGATTGTACGATACACTACCACCCGGGGAAAGAAATCATGGTGGCAGATGCTTTGAGCAGAAAATACCATGGTGTTTTGAATGTGATGAGGATTGAAAGGGATCCAATTTTGTTGGATCTAGTGAAGATGGGCATGGGAATAACCAGGGAATGTGAAACATCAATTCTTTTTCAAATGGTTTCCAAACAATCTTTACTAGAAAGGATTAAGAGTTCTCAGACCGGTGATGAAGGATTTCAAAAGAATATTAAAGCTGTCAATGATGGGAGATTGAGTGACTTTGTGTATGAAGATTGAATTTTGAAATTCAGGAAGAGACTTTGTGTTCTCGGTATACCTGATCTAAAAAGGGAATTTCTGGATGATGCTCATAGTTCCAATTTCTCTATACACCATGGGAGCACCAAAATATATAGAGATTTGAAGGAACATTTTTTGTGGGACAATATGAAGAGGGAGATTGCTGATTTTGTGTCATGATGTATGGTTTGTCCACAATGGAAATCTGGAAGGCAACACCCTGGAGGAGTCATGCAACCTCTTCCCATACCGGAGTGGAAATCGGACAATATTACGATGGACTTTGTCCTGGGGCTACTAAAGACTCTTATAAGGAACGATGCAATATGGGTTAATGTTGATCATCTTACCAAGTCAGCACATTTTCTTACTATAAGAGAAGATATACCACTGGAACGTCTAGCAAGACTATATATTAATGATGTTGTGGGACATCATGGAGTACCACTATGGATTGTTTCTGATCGAGATCCCCATTTTACTTCATGATTCTGGAAAAGTCTTCAGAAATCCCTGGACACTGAACTTCATTTGAGCACTGCCTACCACCCTCAGATAGACGGACAATCAGAAAGGACTATTCAATCCTTAGAAGACATGTTTACATCTTGCTCACTTGACTTTCAGGGTATGTGGGATCAATATTTACCTTTGGTAGAATTTTCCTATAACAATAGCTTCCATTAGAGTATTCAGATGGCACCATATGAAGCGTTATATGGAAAGAGATGTCGCACACCAACCTGTTGGGATGACGTTGGTGAAAGGAAACTTGTAGGTCTATAACTGGTGGAGGAAAAGATGGAAAAGGTTAAGGTAATCCAAAATCACATCAAAGCAGCTCAAATTAGGCAAAAGAGCAATGTGGGTAATCGAAGGAAGGATTAGGAATTTCAAGTCAGTGATCATGTTTTCCTGAAGGTATCTCCATGGAAGGGAGTCATACGTTTTGGTAAGAAAGGTAAATTGAGTCCCAGGTACATCGAACCTTTCGAAATTCTATAATGAATTGGGGCTGTAGCTTACCGATTGGCAATGCCGCCAAGTCTCTCCAAAGTTCACGATGTGTTCCACGTATCTCTGTTAAGGAAATACATGCCTGACCCAAAGCCAGTACTCACCTATGAAAAATTAGAACTAGAACCCGATCTGTCTTATTGTGAACAGCCTATCAGGATTCTGGATACAAGAGAACACGTACTAAGAAACAGGACGACGCGTCTGGTAAAAGTTTTGTGGAGAAACAATAAGATTGAAGAGACAACGTCGGAAACCGAGGAACTTATGATGAAGAACCATCCGAGTCTTTTCATGAGGTAGTATTCTAGAAATTTTGAGGAAGAAATTATTTGAAGGAGGGGAGAATGTAACACCCCAAGCATCTACGGTATGTTTCTCTTTGAATAATGTGACAGCGTGTGTTGTACGCAACATCGAGTTCTAACACACCACAACCAATCCAACAAGCCGTTATGAATAGTAATACCTACTTTTTGAAATTATATATATTTTATATTTCAAAATGGACTTCATTTTTGGTTTTGGAATATTGAAATTATCCAAAGATGAATTTTTGGTATTTTTCTGAGAACTTCCAATTTTTATGAATAGTCCAAAATACTTAAAAACTACTTTTTTAATCAAAAAAATTTATAGTGATAAATTATATTGTTGAGTGGTTTGAAACTATAATTAGAATATATTTTTTCCATTTTATCCAATGGTGTTCATTAGAATTAATTTCACTTTGAAATTGGACCTAAACAGTAGTCAATCTTTTGGTATATATTCTTTCTTAAAAACACGCTATTTGTTGTGACAGCGGGAATTAAATATAAAATTAATTAATTCAAATTATATTTTTGGAATTTTTTTAAATAGGAATCATTTTTTAATTCAGAATATCAATTATTGCGTAGGGTGAAATTTTGGCATTGTTCTGAAAAACATCAATTTTTGATGAATAGTGAAACAACTAAGTGGTAGTTAAAAAAATGAATTTTTCATAAAACTTAATTTTACCGCATCTGTGAATGGAATTTCGAAAATTCGAGAGACACTGTTAATATCGTGAAGTAAAATTTTGTTCAATGAGATGAAAATAATTTTTTGTGAATAGTAACTTTTTACTTTTATTACCACGGTTTAAAGTAAATAGGGTAATTAAGGGTAAAAATGTTATTAATATTACCCTCACACATGTCCTAATTCTATTGGAAAAGTGACTCTCAAACAAAAACAACCATAGGAGTAAAATATTTTCATTTAGGTTCACTTGGATTAGATTAAGACATTTTTTATTATTTAATTCAAGGAAGAGTTAAAAGAGTTAAAATCAATGTTTATTTAACAAAACATTTTTAATTTAGGTTTATAAATAACATAAATTCAATTTTAAATATTCATTAGAAAGATAAAATGATTTCCTACATAATGATAGTTTATTTATAAATTTTAGAAATTAAATAATTTAATATATTTATGACACAATGATGATGCAGTAATTAAAATAATTGTGAAAAATTATAATAATTGGTATTATAAATACTCAAATAAATATAATTTGAGACTTTTAATGAATTAAACTAATTTTCTAGGTTAATATGACATATTAGAATTGATGTAATTGAATTTTTTCGAAGTAATCATTCTGATATGAGTTTCACAAAAATTAATTATTGAATAGTGTCAAAATTGACATAAAAGAGTTTTTAAAACAAATATTATATTATTAATTGATATTAAATTCATAAAAATCTATGGTTCGGCCAAGAGACTTATATCATGATAGTTGTATCATTAATGGACCAGTTGGGGATCTCTTGGATGTATATAGTATGTTTATTAACTATATAATATAAAAATACAAAGAGACATTGTAAAAGTGAAACTAATTAACTAAGAGTTAATACTTAAAGATAAGGTATGTATAATTACCCAAACCTGTATTAATTCTATATGATGAGTGGTTTTCGACCTATCCCCACCTCAAAATTTAAATAATCTACTTTTGAGACATTAGAAGCTGAATATGAATTTATTATAAAAAAATATTTCTATCTTTTCCAAAGGTGCCACTCACCCCTCTTATAAAAGGGCACTCTCCCTTCTCATTACTCCACACCTTCATAGCCGTTTGGTTCAGCCAAAATCTTCCTAAATAATCTTTAAACTTCCCTCACTACAACCTAGAGGCCTTATTTTGATCAGAAAGCCAACCTAAGGAGACCTTTTAATCAAATCAAAAGGAAGAACCCGAAGAAGAGGTAATGTTTTCACCACCCTTTTTCAAATTCAACTGTTCTTCCACTTCTTATTTCATTGTTATTACCATTAAAAAATAATAACTACAGTATATTATATATACTGTGATTTTATTATAAATATGGTACAAACATATTCAGTATTCTATCAATCCATTGAATAACATGTCACCATACGTGCGTACGTATGGCTTACCGTCTCCACGTCGTGGTGTAATTGTTATTCAATAAATTATTATTTGGATGGGTATAATAATGATGTGTAACTCATGAAAATAATAAATATAACATGATAATGATTCTCTATATATGATCTAGCATCCAATTATATATTATTTTAATATCAAAAATTGATATTGTCGCTCGTGCGTACGTACGGACTACCGTCTCCACGAACGCGATGAGATTCATTTTCCATCGTATCCATTCAAGTATAATTATTATTTTATGTTCTAAAAATAATGTTTAAGGACTTGATATCATTCTGTGTATGAATAAGATAAAACCTATCCATGACAAACATGGCTTACGTAACAAAATATATAAAAGAAAATGAGTAAGTTAACACCGGAAAAGAAGATAATACTAAGATATTATTAACAAACCAATGTTAAAAGATCATATATGATATCATATTAATATATATGATTCTTAAATAATTTAATAACAATTATTTCACCATTATACAAGAGTTTAACCTACTCTTAACCAAGGAAAAGTACAAGGTAAGGGGTTATTTCGCAATCTCTTCATTATCCGAGGTTGTTTATACGTAATAATCTACTGGGATCTCTTTATCATCCACATCCATGTTTCTTAAAAATGAATTTCAAAACATTTTTACTATTTACTAGAATACGGGTTAAAGTCATTTATACCCTTGTTTGACTTTTTATAGGAGTTTTATAAAGGAATATTTCCGTCGTTTTCCTAACAAGGTGTTTTTTAACCTTTTCGACAAAATTAAGGTAAGAATGTTTTTTTAACTTATACTGCGGGTGCAGCTATTTTCCACCGTTATAAAATAGTCAAAGATTCCTTTACAAGCTTATATGAATATTTTCAAATAAAATGTTTTATTTTATAAATATTTGACTCTTAAATTATTTCAAAATAGAAAGAGATATTTCTCTAAAAAGAGTTTTTATTTCATCTCTGTCAATATCCTTTGATGGATTTTATACCTATTTGAAGTTGATTTATTATGTTACAAAACTTCTATATTGTATTGAAGGTTTTGTGATATGTTTGACTATGGATGTGCTGTTTTTATATAATTCATGGTTTATGGTGAATGTATTAACATTTCGTATGTTAGTTTTAATACGAATGTTTATGTTATGTTTAAACCTTTTCATATGGGAATGCATTGGACTTAATATGTGACGAGTGGAGCCCGCTATATCTACTCAAATAATCGGTAGGTCTCATGAGACAAACTAGTGTCTTGGCACAAGTCCTTGACAAAATCTTATTTGTAGTCTTGGCACGAGGCCTTGGATTTGTGGTTATGATAGTCTGGCATTATGCATTCCATCATTATGAAAGTGGTTATTGATATTTCATGTGATTATTCGATTAGTAGAATATCCATGTGAATAAGTAAATGGCATTATTTCATTTTACTTTTTCCATACTATGTTGAAGTTCATGTTTAAAAGGCTTTTGTTTTAGTTATACATTGCCTTAAATGTTAATTCTTATTTATGAATGTTTCCTCTATAATGTTATCCTTACTGGGGATTTGAGCTCACCCCATTTCTTTTTTTTTATTTTTCCCAGGATGTGAAGAAGTAATTTATGAATGACCTGCAGGGATAGTGCGAGGGGAAAAGAGTGTGGACTATGAAGACTATGTTGTTTCAGTTTTCATTTTATGTTGTAATGTAAACCTTATTAATATATCTAGTGTTTCCAAGGCTACTAAACCAATCGGTATTTCGAGATTTGATCTTTCTTGTGATCATGCCAATGTCATGTAATAATGCACCGACTCTGGGTAACTGGCGTCGGGGCGTTACACATATGATTCACTTCTTCCTAGTGTGTGTTTCATTGTAATTGTTTCATTTTATAATTCAATGTGTTCATGTTCTTTCTAAATTCATTTCTATCGAACATATGATTATATTTGATACCGTTATGATGCTTTAAAAACAATTTATGTGAGTTTTGAGATTGGGAAAATTTGTTTCTCTTTTAAATTAAATTTTTCCATGTTTTAAATGGAATATTTATATGTGTTTAGATTCTATGAAATCCATGAGGGACATTTTGACCTTCTTATCATGATGTGAGTCAGATGTTGATCCAGATTTCTGTTTCATTGAGTATGAACAATATTTTAAAAGTCGGTTTAAACAAATGTCCATGTTATTTAAAATGGGGTTATTTAATGAATTTTAAATGATGATTTGAAATGTGTTTGTGGTTTAACCCCTGTGAAAAATTAATTAATTGATATTTAGATATGTGTTTGATATAAATAAAGTTCTTCATCCACGTTTTTTATTTACAAGAAGATGACCCATTTTGGAAGGATGATTTTAAATGTATTTAAATGTACTTTGATTTCTATCATTTTATAATGAGTCTTTGGATTGTCATTTTATGAAATCTGAAAGGGCATGGAATCCTGAGACATGTTTTTTTGTTAAAAAACTAGTTTAAACATTATTTTTATAATTATTAATGTGTAAGGCACCCCTTGAGTTCCCCTTGACATTATTACACCTTTTGAGGGTTCTTTATCACTATGTGAGTCTTCTTGTTTCCCTTTTATGGTTTACTAATATCTATTAGATTCTTTTTTATCCCATTGGGTGGTAATTTACCTGATTATACATTGGTTCCATTTTTTTGTAGGGTTATTCATTTTTGGGTGTCAAGGGTGAGGGTTAGATATGGTTATTAATTTTGTGATAGTCTTGAATTTCATTTTATTATGCCACACACGCTTTTTTCAGAGGAATATGTGTAATAAATGAGTGATATAGTCTATTATATTATTTGGTTCAAACTCCACTTGTTTCCCTCTAGTCGTTCTAGGTACAAGGGCTATGAGGGTTTTTTCATCGCAATGAGGCTCATGTGGTCTACTTATAAGACATGTGGATTGAACATTAGTACATTCTGGTTTCTAGTTAGTGATTTGGAATGCTTTTATATGGATTGGTTCTTCATATGATAATAGTCCAAATGGTAGAACACATGGAATAATCATTTACTTAGTTTGTTTGTGATTGAGGGAATTTTGATCTAGTGTTTATTTGTAACATTTCCCCTACATTCTTTAATATGGAAACAATCATTGTATATATTTTTTATATATGCCTTATTCTTTGGATGGTGCCTATTTTTTATGTGTGACCCATTTAAGTGTTTGGTCATTTCCTTTGTAAAAATGATATTTGAAGGTTGTTTGGAAAACCTGTTTTGGAATTAAATACTCTTATTTGGTTCTTAATCAAGATTTTAATGTGTGTTTTTTGTTTTTGAGATGGAATTATATAGTTTTATGGTTTAAATTAAATTTTTTTATTTATGTAAGTACAATTAGTTTTTTACTTGAAAAAATTGAATGGGTTTTTGGATTTTAAATGGCTTAGGCTAGTGGAACGATTGTGAATGAAGTGTATTCAGTTTTGGAAAACCATAAGAATTTTTTTTAAAGATAATTATGGAATTGTTTTTGTTTCCATAAAAGTTGTGTATAAAAATTCAATATTCTAGTTTATATTAAAACATGAATTTTTTTAATTTACTTCATAATCATATTTCATATATTCATTATGTTTGGGTTACCTAATGATATTTTTAGCTCAAATATATGCATTTAATTTTCCAGATTACGTGTTTGATCAGTTCATCGTTCATTGATTCCAATGTGGGGTGAGATGGTTGGTAGTGATTATATTGTTGTTTCGTACATATAAATTTTAGTTTGGATTATGTTGGTTTGTTTTACATTTTTTCATCATGTTTTATCTATAATTCTGTGTCGTATCCCTGAGTTTCTGGATAGTTTTTTTAATTTCTTTTATGAAAATGATTTGGAAAAATTCAGTTAATTATGACATATTTGGCATGATTTGTTATTTTTTCTCATTATTTATTCTACAATATTTTATATCTAGATTCGTTAAAATAATTTCCAAACAGACTACCATGATTCCTAGGAACTATTGTCCTGTCGATGGGGATTAGGTATTCCATTCAAGCCTTATTGCAGGCCGATATTGTTGTCATGTTAGATGGCATCACTGGTTGGATTTTTAAATATTGAGAGGTAAGGGTGGGGATAGTCTAGCATAATCTTTCTCATCCTGATCATCATGCTTCCATGGGATGTTTTTGTTTCAAATTAATAATTTCATTTTTTAGTTGTTGTGATGGATTTTAATTAGAAATGATTTTTTATCCCCATTGAATATGTAATTGATAATGTTGGTCCTTATGTAGTTTTTTTATTGAAACCGAGGATTAACTAAGCTATAAAGTTATCATGAAAGTCTTGGGAAACTATGTGTTTCCCATGTGGTGAGGTCTGCCTCTTTTATAGAGTGAGTTCCATGGTTGGATCCCAATTTCCCAATTTGTGTGACCAAACTGTGAATATCACTTTTAATTCTCTGGTTATTTTGTTTTTACTCCTTATGAATTTGTACTTCTCATAATGTGTTTTTTTTAAAGCTGGAGGTGGATGGTGGAGTGTATAGTTTCACTTTTCGGATGTGATTTAAATTAATCCTATTTGGTGTGTTCTGTCGTTCCAGGAGAGAGATTGGTTTTAAAACCTCATTATGGAAAATGAATGGTTTTTTTTGAAATATTTATTGTAAAAAATAGGTTTTATGAATAAATGTGATCATTGAATACTCATACTCTTATGATATGTTTTAAAAAACGTTTTTTTATTTTTGGAATATTGAAAATACGATGTATCAAACATTCTTACTCAGTTATTACTGAAATAAAATAATTTCCAAAAGGTTTTTTAAAATATTTTTGGGATTAAAAAGATAATTTTGTTTTGAAATTAATATGGAAACTATATTAAAAAATTGAGATGATGTTTGATGATGCTTTTTAGAGATCACCATCAATAATTTAGATAAATCCCATTTCTTTGAATACATCATTTTATGAATTCACGGATAAGATATACTTGCATCAGGTTTGACATCATTTTAGAAGGTTTTCAATGAATCCATTCTAATAGAAGCTGATTATAATAGGAATCTAGGGGTGGTTGTTAACCTAATTATATTTAATGGGTGTAAGAATAACCTATAAATTATGGGTATAAGGTAGTATAATCTCAAGATAAAAGAAAAGGTTCCTTCTCAAAAGAAGTAGTGATCTCTCATGTTCTTGGGCCATGTGAATTCACGGTATAATAAGATATATTATCTTATGTATCATATGGTTTTCTTCTATCATGGTCAATTTGGGTCATCTTTACATGGTTTTTTAAGATGGGTTTTGGAAGAGGTCTCATGTTTAATCCATTGAGGATGGGTTTTTGTACTAAGTCCTTCACATTGATGGTTTTGATCTTGGTTTTAAATATTTTGATATTGGTCTTTGAATCATCTAGACGGTTCTTCTATGGATAGGTTTCATATGAATGGTTTTGATTATTGCTTAATTTAATTATTTTTTACATTTGTGGATTGTTCTTACGTCCCTTTATAGTGGATGACTTTGTAGGCTATTATCTGGTTTGCCTCTCTTTTTTGGGTAGGTTGTGGGTTTCATTTCATTGAGCCTTGTTATTTAGCTGAACCACTCTTAATAATACATATTTTTTACCTTTATTTTGTTGGGTCAATAAGGTGGCCATCATTTGGATATGATAATGGTTTTAGTGCCTTATTGGGTTACTATAAAGATTGTTCTACCAGTTCAGTTGGTATACTAAATGGTGTTTGTCATATGAAATTTTTAGACGCACGTTGTGAGGGTGACCCAATTCCTGACCCAAGGTTATATGTTTGTATCGTGACTAGAGATGAGATCTTATGTAGTTATTTTGAATCAATATTTTGTTTCATTAATATCATTGGGTATGTTTGTAATTTTGGTTCAAGAGTGAGTTTCTCCTATGTTTTTTGGTTGTTTGAGGATAAATTTCATGATAAGTATTCCTTGGTTCCACAATATTAGAGGAATTATAAATAGTGGGGATACCGTTTTAGGTACCCCATTCTTCATTGTAATTAATGTTTGAAGTTATTTTTAGGTTATTCTTGGTTATTTTGGGTATCCTTGTTGTAGGTTAGTTTGATAATTATTGAATAGATTTGTTGTTGGATAGGATGACAATCCAAGTTGAGTTTTTCTTTTTGTTCGGTATTCTTGGGATATATATTTTTTTCATTACATTCATCTTGAATGTAGAAATTTAGGGTTAAAATGTTTCTTGGTGGTGATTTTGTGACACCCACAGTGTCACTATGTAGTTTATATTGGATAATTTCTTGAAATTGATGTTTAGTTTGATTTTTTATGCGATTTTTCCTCAGAACCATTAAATTATCAAATGCTTCCTTATATATATAGTTAAGGTACATTAATATATGTAAATGGGGTGGACACCCTTTATGAGTAGCCAAATAATTTAATTTTTAAGAACACATGGCTTGTCATTATGGATTGTTCATAGTTAAGTACATAGCATGTAATCCCCCATGAAAAACTATGTGGGTCCCTTAATGTGTTTGGTGCATGAAACATTACTTACACATACTTTGGTAAATTGTGAGGTATTAATGTGTTGTTAGTAATTTTTTTTTGTCTAATGGAATGTACGAAGACCTGTTTTTGTAGCCATCTAGTGCCCATGGTGAAGTATACGAGGGGTTTCTATCCTAGGTAGTGGCCATCACATAGGTGGCACATTGTTTGGAATACCATGTGGCCAAATTGAACGACCAACTTAGGTTTATAATTTTATAGGATTTTCCCATTAGTCCATCTTTTAATTAAGAGGGGTATCACTCATCTTCTGTTCCATTCACGTAAAATGCCTCTTCAGATCACATGGAGGATCTCTGACCTCCTCCATCATTGATTATTCCCATCACTTTGGATATTTCATAGTGATTTCGATGCATTTATTCCTCTCTTTCCCACTTATTACATTCCATATCTATCCATTATTGTATTTTATTCTCACAAGATAGAAATGAGTTTTTTTGGTTTAATTTATGGTTCTAAGTGGATATA